>KN493634.1:5254-25802 GCA_000787155.1 Scartelaos histophorus | reverse complement strand
AATAAATAAATAAATAAATAAACAGAGAAGGTGCAGAGGAGGAAGTGAAAGGCGAGAAGAGATGCAGATATGAAGAGATATGCAGAAGGGAAAAAAAGATTAAGCATAAGACAGGAGGACAGAAGGAGATGGACTTAGAGAGGAGGAGGTAAGGGATGAAAGCAGGAGACAAAAGAGAAGAAGAGGAGGATGTAGGATAGAACAAAAGAGGAGAGGAGGAATGAAGATGAGAAGAAAGAAGATGAGACAAGAAAATAGAGGAGTGGAGAGAAGGAAACCCTAAAGAAGTTTGTTTGTCTATGTGAAACATGATTTTACTGTATTAGAGTTTTAACGTACTGAGTTTTCTGTAATTACTGTTATTATTTTCTGACCTAATCACATGCACATGCTCCACTGGGCTTAAATTTAGCGTTTCTAGTGACATTAAAACGGACTCAGGTTTACAATGATGCATCTTTTGTACTTGTAAATTGTTCATTTACTTCAGCCATTGGGGAAATAAACTGCAGCTCTCATATTCAAATAACAAAGAACTAACGTAAAAAATGATATTACCACAAAGTTTGGTCAACACAATTGGATTTACACATCCACAACAATAATTCAATAAAATGTTCCAGCAAACATCCCATACATCATAATGAGAAAAAACATAGCCCTACGAGCAGAGAGGAATTTACATATTTGCATAATAAGTGTTGACACAGATGGTGACTGCGCTTTGTCTTGATCTTTTGTGTATACATCAACCAAATATGAAAATACCAGACAGGAAATGTTCGGGCAATATATTATGGATATTGATCACTTTGGGATTTCTAAGTGAAGAGAAAAGTTGGGTGAAAAAAATGTGATTTCATTTGCAATTTATTCTCCTTAGCAACACACTGTACTATGGCACTTTTACTATTATTGTCTAGTATTCACTTCTCTACCTTCTTTGTTGGTCAGTACTGCATGACGTGTACTTCTCCTTTTCTTTGTACCAAACTTTGAACTTAGTATAAGAATAAATATATTTTATCCACTCACTAAACCGTATCTCTTCTGTCTTTATTACTATGGGTCCACTGATTGAGATTTTGGACATTTATAGCTTGCGATTTAAGGTAATTTAAATTACGGCAAATTTGTTTCCACATTTTGGGGAATAGTTTTGCAATAGTCCAACACGACCATAAGAGTATCTTGATTTCAACTCAGTCTGCAAGTTCTTAAAAACTCCCAGTGACAGTTTTGTCGGCTCACAAACTGCAGCTGTCACTTGTGGTCACTGAAAGGTCCTATATTACACAAAACTTTGAGTAATCCTTTATCATTAGTCTGTCTACGTCTCTTCAAGCTCAAAATGCTCAGCTCCACCTTGTGATGTCATGAAGTGGTAGTTTTTTTTTTCCTTTTGCTCAGTGCTGAAATCATCCAAATGATTCTAGTGAATATATATGTATAAAAACATGGTGGAGCACTTTTTGGATGACCACATGACATCACAAGTATATGTTTTTTGTTTGAATGAAGAACTAATTCTAAATATGAAGGGTTTGAATATTAAACAAGTGTGAATTTAATAAAACACAACTCCAGGTATATTTGTAATAAGGAACTATAAATATAACAGAGACTAGAAATAGTGCAATATGAGCTTTTTAAAGCTTGTTGTCACTTTTTGACCTTGAATAAACTGCATTTACTGCTTAGGTTTCTAGTTTTAAGGTGCCAAGAGTTTGTACACAAGACTTGAAGTGGCATTAGTTAAGGAAAGGAAAGCTGTATATATTCTCCAGGAAAATCTACAGCTGGAGGGAAAACAGTTAAAGCTCTCCTCTGCTCTGACACTTTCGATTATTTTTTAAAGACAAAGTCTCACATTTTTATGCTGACTGCGCACTTTTGCCCTGTCTATATTTTCTCTTCTGTCTCACCCGCTTGTCTCCGTTTTAACCATCTATCACTTTTACTCTGTGCCAATCTTAAACCCTCCTTTCCTCCCATCCACCCGCCCGCCATGCACCCCCCACGGCCTCACTGTGCCCCCCCATCACGCTGCACGGCTCTCTCCCTGCAACATTTGTCTCTCATTTGGAGTGAAGAGGAAATGCCTCCCCGTGGGCTCACAAGTGGCCCATCCTGAGGCCCGGCTGAGATTGATGCGTGTGATCCAGCAGCGCTGATTTACTCCCCGCACCCACAGGGAGCTGGAGATTACACTGGGCTCTGCTGGAGAGGACAAGAACCATCAAGCAAAAGAAGAACAGGAAAGGAGAGGCAAGAAAGTGAAAGTTATAGGAGAGCAGGGGAGAGAGCGAGAGACAGAGAGAGAGAGAGAGGGAGAGGGAGAGAGATGGATGTGGCGTGGTCGAGCGAGCCCTGTGGGTCTGTTATTAGCACTCCATCTTCCTGCTCGAAACCCTGGCCTCCATCACAACTCACGCTAATTGTGTTGCTGGCACACAGATAATCACCATTTAGTGCTTAGTAGTAAACATATACACTGGCCATGCTGATTAGAAACAGAATTATATTGAAAATTAGTATCTGACTGCAGGGTAATAAGATTACAACAAAAGCTGGACTTTACAGTGCTCAGTTTGGAGATAAAATATAGCTTCATGCTGTGGAATTGCAACATCTGCCCTTATAAATTACTCAGACGAGTAAAGCTTAGAGCTTACAGCCTTTACACTCTCACAAGAGGTTTTTCCAGGATATATTTGTAGTACAGAGTCATACATAGTCACAATTGCAAAAGACTGGCACATGAGATGTTATGTGTGTGTGTAATCTAAAACCAAACAAAGGAAATGTCTTCCTAGGATTTACAGTGTGTGTCCAACATCACCTGTCCATTCCCCCTTCAATAACAGAAACAATCCATACTTGTTATCTAAATATTGATTTGAACATTATCCTCTTGAGGTCATCCATATTCTCAGAGTGTCCTAAATTTACCTTGTCCAATCATTGGCTCATGGATCCCCTCTCTGCCATCAGCCTCAAATTAAATGGTGTGATTGATCGCAGGTAAGGGAAGAATGATTATATCCTTCTATTACTGTGGCGCGGGACATTACAGTATGAGGGGATATGAGCTCATCTGATGGAGACAGCAATAATCCAAGTCACAGCAAACAGACGGGATTATGCATCGCTCCAGAGTCACCTTCAGATTTACTGTTTCAGATGAAGCAGTCAAACTCTAGCTTCAAAATGCAGAAAGTGAAGTGTCTGATGTAAAATGAATGTTAATAAATTCCATATTTATATTGTTGTTCTGTGCGGCGCTGTGGCGACGCTTAAATGTAGATGAATATTTCAGCTGTGCATAGCGGTAAAGGGCTGCGACAAAAAGCTTTGTTTTGAACCTTTATTGACACTTTAAATCTTTGTGTCTGCCAGAGCATAATCTCCATGGGTGCAAAGAAAATGTACTTTTCCCTTTGAGAGTTTTACTCCAGTGAGTTTTATGCACTGAATTTATGGTTTCAGAAAAATAAGGTGACAGCACACCGCCTGCTCGGCCCATTCCACCTTTAACAAGATAGATGCCGACACTGATATAACTCCTCGGAGGCAGGGCGGCTCACTCGTACGCTCATAAACTATATGTGTGCAATGTTGGAGAATCTTCATGTGTTTCAATTAGGAATTTAGAGCAAAACAGTAGCATGGCAAAGACACAAGTTTGGTCTTTAATTCAGTAAACTCACACACAGATCCGTAATGGCTCCAGTGACCTTTGGGAGGCGCCTGTTGGTTTATATGGAGCTTAGGGGGCATTGATTAGATGGCAAAAGGAACAAATGACTTCCTGGGAGTTGCTGCGTGTGGTACTTACAAGGCAAACAGTCCCACCCGCCTGCCAGAGCCTACAATAGTTGGCAACGCTGTGATGTCCGCTGTGCGTCTTGGAGAGGTGTTGTCCACAGTCTGATCAGATAAAGTCGTATTGAGCTGTTTGCACAAGTCTTGTCCTCTGTACACACTGTCGGAGTGGTAAACATGGATTTAACAAAATGTCAATGTTTATTTGTTTAGGTCAACAGTATGTGTCCCTGATTCACCAACTAGACTTCAGCAAAAGCCTTTGGAGGACACTTGGTTCACACAAAGAGACAAAATAAGATGTGCATCTATGAGAATAATGCCCTATTAGTAATACCAGTATATACACTGCTAGTCAAAAGGGCACAGATTTTCATTTATTTTCTTTTTTATTTGACTTTTAACATTGCAGGTTCTCACTGAAGACATGAAAACTATGAATGAACACATGTCAAATGCAGTAAAGACTAAGAAGAAGAAGAAATGTGTAAAAACAACCATCCTTTGCTGTGAACGCCGCTTTGCACCTTTGGCATTTCTTGACCCTTGTTCATAGTAATAGTAGATAAGTAGATTGTAAATTGTATCCAGCCCAGCATCTACGGACATACAAGGACAAATTTGTATCTACAACTAGTAGATATACTATATCATATTCTCCTCTTTGTATAACCCACAAACATAAGCATTATAGTGAACACCCACAGTCTTTCTTAAAATTGGAATGGAAAACAAAACAAGACATAATATATTTGTTGCTGAAATCTTAATTTTGTACAATCAGATATTTTATTCCCCATGCACACATCTGAGTAAGCCAAGATTATGTTCTCACACACAATCTGCACGAACATAAACACACAGGCAAAGATAACAGCGGGCCATAATTGAACCACTACTTCTGGAGAATTCTATTTGGTGGCTATTTTAAAGAAGAAATGGAACTGTTTTCTATAAACAATTTTCCAATTTCCATGCTAAATAAGAAGAAAGAGGCACGAGCAGTAAAGCCACAAAATAGGTGTTTGTTTAAGATTACCGACCGCTGAGAATAATATGTAAAGTAAATGGTCGTTTTAAGCAATAAAGGTTTAGCCTACACTGTGCTGAATAGAAACAAAGCAATACAGCTTATAATGAAAGAGTTGGTAACATGATATATGTACAGTCATATCATTAATAATCTGAATATACCTAACAATAACTTAGAATTCTGAAAGGTTTTATATCATCTAAAATGTTCAAATGGCAACCAAATAGTGCTCAAAATAAGGCTCAAAGTCTATGCATTACAGTTATATTACAAATCACTAAAGGTGCTCACAAAATTTTAACTTCTTTAGAACAGCTAGACAAACGTAGAAGGAAACGGGGGGCACATGCTCCAATGTTAAAAGATTACTATACCTAGCAAGTCTGGAGAGAAATCTAATGATAACGCTATTTTCAAGCCACGATCCAAACACAACAGTGCAATCACATTTGTTTATTTCAATGTGTCAAAAAATGATGATGATTAACAGAATGTAGTGTTTTCTTCATTGATTTTGCAGAAATCTGTCATCTTTTTCAGGCCCCCTTAATTCATTTATTTTTCCTCTTATTTTGGTTTTCTATGGGCAGTACCTGCATGTCCCTGATTGGCTAATCTACCTGCCAACCACACCCATTTGTACTGGGATATTTTAAATGAGTGACAAGACTCAAATCTTCATGTGTTGGAGAAGTATGTATTCTGGATCTTTGAAAGTGAATTCCCCCACTGAAGACATTAGCTCCTTAGGAAAAAAAAAAATGCCTGTAGCCGCCCCTGCAGAAGATATAACAAGCAAGGATCCTATTATGAGATTTTTGTTCTATTGAAATTTCTGCCTCTCAGTTCCAACCTGACCACATTATCTTGTACAGTATTTTCACGCAAAGTGTTGTCGATTCACCAAATGCGCAATTGTGTGTAATTAAAACCACTCATCATTAGTGACAGCCCAATCATCATTAAGAGCACAAGGAGTAACCCAAAGCTAATGTGGTAGGCTGGCTCAGAACATTCCCTTCACTTATGGACCTCATATCTTAGTATGCAAGTCTCCCCCAGACGCCCTTCTTGCACATTAATGGACTTCTTGACATGCTGCGGTTTAGGCTGCTTATCCACTTTTTAATCTGCTTTTGCTAGCCCCCGAGTTTATGGAGTAAAGAAAATCAAATAAACAGATGGTAATCTCCAAGTAAATTAGAGCCCCTCTTTCAAGCACTAAGCCCTGCATTATCCATCACATGTTTGCTTCCTTTCATATTCATGTTTTATGAGGCAAAATGTAAACGGTCATTGGCTGTAGCCCATTTCACGGAACATGGACTTCATTTGAATGACAAGATTATAATTGTATTTTGTCAAAGAAAATGTTGAGCAGTTTACATGTGTGCGTTGTGCGTGTGAATATAATATGCTTGTGCGGCAGTCTGCGCTTGTTTGCTGGTATTTCTTTGCTCCGCCTGCAGAGCAAATATCAGGAGGTCCCAGATGAGAAGGCATTATGGGCTGTTGATTTGAGTGGCTCCAGGGACCCACTACCATAATGGTGGTCTGTTCGTAGGTGTGTTGTACAGGTGGCTGTGCACACAGGGAGGGAGGGCTGAGGTTTGGTTAATTAGGCACAGTAAACAGCAGATAACTACAGAGCATCCTCAGGGAGCACAAATGAGCAGGACTCACTATCACCTGGAACAACATTAAAGCGCACTTTGTTGTGCTTGGTTAAAAATATACATTCATGCCACTGGGGTTAAAGATCCCGGGGAGTGTAAGAAGAGGTGTTGCTTAGTGAACAGTAATGATAGTGCACACAGATGTATTCTTAGCTACAAGGTGATGGGTGGCTAATTAGTCCAAAGGTAGAAATACAATGCAAAAAGATCTAACAAGTTTGTTTTTGTCTGTAAGTCAGTTTAATTGATGTGAAAGAAACAGGGCTAATTACTACACTGTAGTTTATGTGATTGCTCACATTAGAATAAATAAATCAGTGTGTTTCTGTAACTGCTTTAATTGTTTCAAATGGTGCCGGAAACACCTGTAATAATTTTACTTGTAGATATACATTCTATAATTATGCCTTATTTGACATCAGTCTTTGGTTGTTTTTGATTCTTATTATGTTATTACCATTTATGTTTTTGCTTCTTGTTAACATAATATATTGTGATGTCCTGATAATTTTGTTTGTGACTCAGGAACGCTTGTCTAAGTCTAAGTCTAATTACATTGATCCAAATCGGTGAAAACATCTAGGTGATTACGCGCACACCAGTGAAGCACTCACCTTCTTCTGAGAGGCAAATTGCAGTAACCTATGCATTTTAAATGAAGTCACCCTTTGACATTTCGCATGGGCTTTGTACTTAAAGGCCTCCTATAGGAGGTCAGGATAAGGACTGCACCCTGAAGGATAAGTATTCTCCATGATGTTCTCTGGCCTTTACCTCTGCCCCTCTGGCGTAAAGAAAGGTGGACATTATACCCCCGAGGTCATTCACAGCATCAGCACTCCACAATATAACACATGTCCTGTCCCTGTAACTCTCAACCTATTGTTTACATTAATAATAAAAAAGAAATACCTTTAGAGTTTACATGAAATGCATCTTAAAAAAAATGGAGGGTGATGATAAACAGATGAACTACAGCTGATGATACACTGAAACAAGCTTCATAAAGCTAAAAACAGTGTTAACTGGTATCATCTATAGCTATAGTAAACAGTGGAGATCATTTGAGCAGTGGTATATTATAACACTCTATGCATAAAAACTTACCAGAGGAGGTTTAATATGTTATCCATACATGAGTAATCTTACAATCTCTCCTGGGCACTATGCAAACCCTCTTTATGGGTAGCGGTACCCAGGCTCCCACACAGCAGTTTTCCATATATATAAAAAGGCATGGAACCAAACAATACACTACAACTTCATAAACCTGATGCAATGTGCAGTAGTTTAATTAGTGGAATGCACACTGATTGTAATGTGATAGCACAATACAATCCAATACACAACACAATAAGGAGCGCAGGGGAGAGGTTGGGGGAGGTGCATAGAGAGAATATGTTGCTTTTGGCAAATATAGCACAGATAGCGGAGGAATAAATATGTTATATGTTTGCAATTGTGTGTAGCAATTAATACCTTATAATGTGAATCTAATAGTAAGTGTAATATTTCCTTTTTAAAAACCTATAGAGGTTTCACACATTATGCTGTGCTAACTTTTTGTACATTGGACAATTGGAGGGACAAATTTGAAAATGAAACAAATCTCATATAGTATAGCACAATATTGCACCTTTTATATTCAATGCATACACTGTTGAAGTATACAGCTATAAAATCATGTCATTATATGAATTGTTATGCTTAAATTACAGCCCCAGCCACAGGACTGTTATGCTCAGGCTTGTATTAATAATAAGCAGACCACAAGGCTGACACAATGAAGAAAATCTTTTATCCAGCAGCCTGTGTTCATAATGTTATACCTGATGCATATCACTACACACTCAAGTAAACAAACAAATAAAATGGCCGACTATACCTGAGCAGAAGCAGTCCATAGTGAAGTTGACCCCTCGCCTCTCTCTTCCTGCCCTTCTCCAGACCACAGTGAATGTGTGCAGCAGCCTGTGAAATAGAAGCCTCTGATGGACCACTCTCACTTTCAAAGAACACTCCCTCCTAGCCTCTCGCGCCCTATTCATCCACATAATGAAAGCCATAAAATATGACAATTTCTCTTTCACTCAGGTTAAACTGGCACATAATTGCATTAAACCAATCATACTCCTGGATAACTTGCTGGTTACGGACTTTCTTGGTTTCTTTCCCTGACGGTTTGTGTCTGAACAGTGATGCATGAGTTCATTTGGTGACTGTAATGACAAGACCTTGGTCATGTCTGAAGTCACTGTGACCCACATTATAAAGTCCAGTGATGATGGTACATGTCCATCCTATAGTCTATCCAGATGAATGAATTGGAGACTCTATTATAGACTGCAAAAATAAGATAGATTTACTTATTTCTCTTATTGCTAAAATACATAATGCTCTGAGGAGACTTCATTCATAGGACAAATTTATTAACAGTTTAAGCAAAGAAAATGTGTGTGAATGTAATGAGATAATCCTATGCTAATACTTTATGATACATATGAAAACTGCAAATAACAGAGGAGAACTGCTCCACTATTATTCAATCCCATTTTCAAGATATTGGTGGTTTTGGACGGCAAGAGCTAGATTTTCCTATTGATTATATTGTACTTTCATGAGAAATATGCAAATTCACAAATATTGAACCTGATCATTACTGACTAAACCCAATAACTCACTATATTACAACAAACCCCTGCATTTTAACCATATTCATTTTAGCTGCCCACCATCTGTAATAGATAATACTGAAACCCAAGCAATAACCACTTTTATGACTATCATTATAATGGTTCTAATGGGCTACACCAAATTACTAACTGTTTCAGAACACACAACACATAATAGTATTAGAAAGGCCAGGATAATTATATTTTTCAATCTTTTCAAAAAATATACTCAGTTTGTGAATGACGGGCAGTGTCTCTTTTGTGTCATCCTTTGCGGTTACATTGCGGTTTATATTGTAGCGGAGAGCAGTTTTGCACAATGTGTCCTGAGTAGATAAGTGCATTGTGACCCAGGTTAGGCTTTGATAGCGTGGTCATCCAGGGATTACACAGAGAGGAGGCCGGCAGAGGGGACAGTCAAGGAGAACGGGGCAAGCCCTACAAAACGTCCAGCCAAGTTTAGTATAGATTAGACATACATGACCACTGCCAGCGCCACCACAGCATCTGCGGCCGTTTAAAAAGAGGATTAGCAAGTGAATCCCTTTGCTCGGTTTCTGCTAAAATGAGTTTTTCTTTTGTTTTCTGCAGTGTTGTGATGGGAACGTGAAAACCATAAACAGGCCTGTAAGTGGCTTATGGAGTTGTCCCTTGGTCTTTAATTGTTGCAAGTGATAAAACAATGCAAGAGATAAGTTTGCAAAAATTCAGATTAGGCCTGTCACAGTAAATATTATATTAATTTGTCGTTGAATACATGTTTGATGCAACAGTTATTTTGGGGGCCGATATTTATCTTGTGTACATTGAACTAGTGGGAACGTTTGATTAAAGACCGTTTGCAGGTCGGTGATTTTTCGCCTAACACTCAACTTCCGGTTGCCATCTTGGAGATATCATAAAACAGTAACAACTAGCTAAATACGATTTCAGATGTATTTTTGGTTATTATGGCGAGTCAAGTTAAACAAAAATCGGACACTCTCGAAAGTAAAGGAAGCAAAGATATAGGGACACTCTCGAAAGTAAAGAGAAGGAAAGATACTTGAAAAAACTGTCCGACATTGACAATATTGACCCCTACGATGTTATTGATGGATCAACAGAGGAGAGTTTGTTGCCGTCCATCACGTACCCTGATATAGTGAACTATTTGCTGTATTCTCCTAGTCCATACACTTTGGATGATCTCAAAAGTTACAAAGGATTAGAAGCATATAACCAGTTTGTTTGTGGATGGAAGTCATCTGTCGCAACAAAGGTCATCAGCAACAAGTGTATCGTAAAAGCTAAGGTTAGTCTAAACTCTTACTAGTTGTTTTATAGTATAGATAGTAATACAGTCTACAGTGCTTGGCCTCATTGAAGTTTCAAGTTTAGTCACATAATCTATTCAATAAGTGACATTTAAGATGACCACTAAACATTTAAGCTGACCCTGTAAAGTCCTGGTTAAGTTTGGCTAGCCATAGTCGGCACCTTTCTTCCGATAATTCTTTAGTTTTACCCCCTTGTCCAGTTATTATCTCAGGTAATCTATAAAAGGCTCGATCACGCTCTCTGTCAGAACGATTATGACAGCCACTCGACAATAATTCACCATTTCTTCTTTTTTTTGACGCTGGAATACTCGAGATACTACTGGAGGTATCGCGCCGCCTATACTGCAGCGCATCCAGTATCTCCAACATGGCGATTTTTGTTCTAGATTTTAGCTAGAAGGTGGAATAAATAACTT
Organism: Scartelaos histophorus; assembly: GCA_000787155.1. Classification (NCBI taxonomy): domain Eukaryota; kingdom Metazoa; phylum Chordata; class Actinopteri; order Gobiiformes; family Gobiidae; genus Scartelaos; species Scartelaos histophorus. Next base: position 14,858 of record KN493634.1, on the reverse strand, counting down.
ATGTCTCTCATTATAGATGCAAACTACTTAAGTGTTTCATTTTGTTGTTTATCACAGTTTGTGTTTTTTTTTTTTTTTTTTTGTATCGTGTGCATATAGAATCAGTTTTTTGGGGTAATTCTGCTGTGTTTTGGTTGCAGTATTGTCATTTATATTTACTTCAGCAATGCTTTCATTGGTTATAGTGATAGGCCTAATTCAAAATCTATTCAATAAATAGATACAGAATAAACATAAAGAGGCTTCAATATCAACTTCCACCGAATAGTCTGTTTTTGTTGTCCCCTTCGTTTTAGGTCAAATCAAGCCATGAAAATCTCCAAACCTCTCAACCCGGAACTTTTCAGCAAAACAGCCGCCTTCTTTAGCTCCAAATATCCCTCTTGTGAGTGCATTGGCAGTATTTTTGTACATTTGGCGACGCTTACCCTTCCACTATTGGTTAAAATGACCCCTTAAATGGGCCCCATTATGCTAACTCGACATTCTGAACCTTCCTTGGTGTTATAATGTTGATTTCTTCTCAAATACAATTCTGAAGTGCTATTTTGTTTCTTTCATATTTTTAAGAAATCTGGCATGATGCTGCAGCTGACCCTTCAGAGGGTTTTAGTCCGTGTAACCGGTCTTACTCTAAAGTGCACGCTGGAGCTGTTTTATATATTTCTTTTCAGGGTTAATGTTTTATATTTTTATTTTCCTGTTTTTATCCTCTAAATCTTACCGGTCTGTGCAATTACCAACAACAAATTTTCTCCAATTGAGCCCGTCTTGTATTGTCTGTAACAGTCACACCCCGCTAACGTGATTTCTTTGTCCTTCAATAAGCACACCAATCCATGGCGTGGATCTGATCAAAAGCAGGCTTACAGCAAAATCAATTTAGACAATTATGTCGACACTATGCAACCGTGATCAGCAGATTAGAGCCGCCTCATTCATGCCAACTCACGTTTTTGATTTTCCTTTATTGTCCCGTAATTGCCACAAACAACTCTATGGCAATTTCATAAAACACTTTTCTAAAATAGGAAGAAACAGGCATTTATTTTTACACGTCAAATAGTCTGGCAAGATTCTTTGTTATGTCTCTATTTCATCGCACGTAACTTTTAAACTCGTTCTGCACAAACCCCGGCTTCCAATTTGCGTTTCAGTTAAAGTTGGGGAAGTAACGAAAAACCGCCAATGGGGGAGAAAAAATAATGAATTGAAACAAAACTAATTATCGCCGTCTTATTTACTGTCTCCATTATTTGCTTGTTTACTTCCTGTTCAAATCTGTACTTTGCTTTCTCGATGCGTATTTCCATTTCCTTTTCATTTGCTTCATTATACTGCGGCGTTCTTAGCCAAAACGAGGAACATCATTAGGGTGCATGCTAATTCCGAAGCGGGCTCGGGCTAACAAATCAACCAAGGGTATTTTTAACCGCTAAAAAGGCTACAGTGTATGTGCATTAACTTTCATTGCAATATGTTAAGGTAAAGAGCTGTGTGCATGGAAAAGCATTCATTAGACAGACAGACAAAAGCATCAATGAGGTCTGCGATGGCAAGAAGGCGACAAGGGCTGGAGCCGTCCCCGCTGTAATCTCAAACAGAACGGTGACAGTGACGGGATGAGCTTTCTCCCGATTGAATATAGCGAGAGGATTCTTTGTGCAGTTGTGATTTGCCTGCTGCTCAGATGATGCGCGCCGGAGAAAGAAAGAAAGAAAAGGAGGATCCCCCCCCTTTTGTGACAAGCCACGAGACTTAAAAGCAAAGTTGGATGTGCCGGATGTCTTTTGAGTTGTGGGTGTGCGTTTGTGTGAAGAAGGAGGGATGAGGATACACAATGCTCTCTCTGCCAGAATCCTTGTCTCTCTATGATACCGCGCACAAAGGCTGAAAACTACGGCGACTGTAGCTAAGTTTGTTGACAGTCTGTTGGAAATGTTATTGGGTGGATAAAGAGAGTTGGGACTTAATAGTTTTTAGAGCAAATAGTAAGTTTGAAAAGCGTATAAACCCCAGTCGGCATCGCAGTTGTCTTAGTAATAGGCTGAGTTCTGCTTTTTCTGCTTTTCAATACAGAGACAAGGAGAAATTTGCCTTTTTGTTTAAAGCGGGCACAACTTTTTCTCATCTTAAATGTGACTTGCTGTTTTGTGTATGTTTATCTTCAGTGATTAATTTGGTTGTAACAATTTAACATTAAAAATGAGCCATAATTATCTGTGGAGCATTCAGTGTGTTTGGTTTAAAGGTTGTAAAAAATGACAGTATTAAAGTTAAGGCATACTTTTATTCCCCTCGTAGAGAAATATGATATTTTCAAGAGCAGTAGTGGAACACAGTGAGGATCCCAAGGACTATGGTCAGAATGTGAGCTCGGCTTTGTAAAGACAAATTAAGGGGAGGATTATCCAGCATTGGATTAGTACCAGATCTACTGTACTGCTGCTTGTCACATGCACGTCTCACTTTAAAAGACACCTGGAATCAAAGAAGAACAATCTACAGTCATATACAGCAATTACACATCCTGTTGTTTTACAGTGATGTGATATTATTTACTGACTAAAGAATTCACTCTGACCTTCACCAAACTCTTGCTCACACACCACATGTATAATATAAGGTAAGATGGCCGATGTGTTTGGCCTAAGAAACACTGACAGTTTGCAGGAGAAGCACAGGAGAAGCAGTGTTGCTCCACTGTGGCACCTGTGGTCTCCCATCCAAGGACCAACCTGATGAGCTCTGAGATCAGACTGGACATTCTCAGGCAGCTGTGGCCACACCCAAACACAAGACCTTTTCAGTGTGAAGCAGGAATACTAAGTGCTCAGCCAGGCACCATTTGTAAATGTCTCATTTATACATTTATTTTAACAGGAAAGTCAAGAGCATTGCTCTTTCTAATTTTTCTTATCATTTTGGCATTGTCCCCATTTCAATATGAATTCAATCAGCAGCAAAATGGCCAATTCATATCTAATATAAATAGCATGTTAAACAAATTAACCTTGTGAAAAAGATTTCAGATTCACAATAAATGAGGCTTTGGGGAAAGTGGTTTTACATACACATGATCAACATGTTTATACATTATACATGCAGCATTAACATCCAGTTCTGCTAGAAAACACACAAGGACTTTACAGGAAGCATTGAGTCAGATGAATTGTATAAGGCACCGTGGGCTGGTTAGTAATGTCTTCACTGGGAAATGATGTGTCTGTGTTTGACCTTTGACCTTCTGTCCTTCAGCTCGGAGGAACCTCAGAGCGACCAGTTTGTGACAATAAGATTCTGGTTAAGATGAAGATGGAAGATTTAGTCTTGTTAGTCTTTTAGTCAAAAGTAAAACTTCCATCTCATTGAAAATATTTCTAAACTATTGTTAAGAACAGCTTTACAACTTTTAAGTTGTGCCTCCTGTTACTAAATAGACCACTTACCACAACCTGAACTTAGATAACACAAAACTAAGCATATAAGTTCACATTAGTTCCTGAATTTGCAAAGATGAAATGAAAGCCTCCCCGCTGGGATCCGGAGTGTGCACGTAGAGGAGACACTGATCATTTCACAATGGGAAAACTTCCTGGTCCTCTTCTCTTGTCTTTGTGTTATTGTTCTAGCGTGGCACATTTGTTTTATTGCTGTGAGAGCTTGTCACTGGTTCCAACACTCAGCCAGCTCTCCTGTAAAGCCGAACGTCACTGTTTGTTCCCCAGAATAGACGAGGAGCAGCGAGAGGCAGATGCGATGCAGGTAATTGATAGCAGTTTTTGCATGCTGTGGTTAACAAGTGCATAGCTTATCTGCACATTAACAAACAGGCAACAGAAATAGAACCACACGTTTTTAAACATGCCTTGTGTCTCAGTGGTACTTACAATGCTGTTTCTTTGCTAAAATTATGCAAAACAAAAAGAGAAGAACAGGTTTTACTGCTGAGTGTTGTTATCAGTGCCTGAAAATACAAACTGTTCAAACTCAAAACAATCTCTCAATACAAAACTCAGCATTTTGTCTCACATCTGCCAAGACAGAATATTTTCCACTTCATCCCACTTGGCATAATACCTTAAATCATATATTGTCTTTTATGTAACTTACGCCACGGTATAAAGTGAAGGTTTGGCTTGACAGTTATGAATGAATGCTCCAAAGCTTCTGTGATTGATTCCTGGACCTTTGAGTTTTGTCTTTTCAAGCTTGTTCAAAGTGCGTTTTCTATTTCCATTTGGCATATAGTGAACTTGAGAAACGTTGAAAATAACCCAGTGTATTAACTTGGACAGATGTATATGATTTATTTTAAGTTTAAATGTTTGATGGAGACACAGAGTCCCTTGTGGGCTTTGTCTTTTTGTCTGTAAAAAGTCTTTTTAATGGGAAGAAATATACATCAATGAATCAACGTTAAATCATAGCAAATCTGTTTTTTTCTCAATTTAAGCGGTTTGTTATATAAATGGACGACAGTAGCTCAAATGGTATTTATGCATTGATCCAAAGGTTGGCAGTTCGAATCCCGCTCTCAACAGAAATATCATTGGTTAAAAGGTCCACTGACCCACAGGTTAGAGGTGCGATTGCAACTCCCAAAGGACGTTACTGACTCGTGTGAATGGGCAATAAAGGTGGAAAACATTAACATTAGGCAAAGATACCGGAAAAATACCTTCCATGTAGAGCTAAGATCGGGCCTAAAAAATCCAGCCTGACCCGACCCAGGGGTATTAAAGCCCGACCCGACCCGAGCCCGACCAATTAACTTGATTTGCAGGTCCGAGCCCGAAGCAAACCTGAAACAACAGCAGCAGTTCGTCCTTAAGACTCTAGCGGCACTTTAAGAGAGAAGCAGAGAGACAAAGAAGAACAATAACAGGTGGATAATCGACAGAGACAGGAAGGAGCTCTTTGAATTGTCATTATAAGAGTTTAGTACAGTACGTGTTGTGATGAGGCCACTTCTGTTTTTTTTGCGAACCAAGCAAAGCGCCACATTGTTACATTTGGCGAAGCCAACGCAAGTTCCTGTCGCCTCTTCAATTATCAATTTGAAGCTTTCCCACACCTCACTCTTACCGTGTTTGTCTTTTCAGTTCTCCTGACTTTAGTTTGTCCTTAATTTCTTGATCCTCCATATTGATGTAAGGTCAAAAAAGATGCGACTTGTGGAGGGGAAGATTATTAAGAGGGCGGCGTTCACGTGCGCAGAGGAAACTCTGGCTCTGCTCCTGTTTAGTAATTAAATAATAATTACAGCCCTTTCTCTGTTTTCTCCAAATTATTTAATTTAAAACAAGTATTCCTTAGTTTAGTATATACACATCGTTTTAGTATACATTTTTATAAACATATATTTATTAAAAAAAGTCAGCGAGAGAGAAGCCCGACCTGACCCGAACGTAATGATTGACATTTTAGGCTCGGGTTGGGCTCGGGTTGGGCTCGGGTTGTACTGCTGTACTGTAATACTGAGAGATGCAATAGGAGTCATTTTGCATCTTTCAAAATGGCATTTGGACAGAAGAGTTTTATTAATAAATGACGTTTTATTCTGGTGGTGACCTCTGATGTACACCCTCCATACAACAGCGGACCGCCATCTGCTTTACTCCTCATGGCGCTGTGACTAACAAATCCTCTTCCAGTACGTCGCTAACAGTAAGATCTAAAGACCAAAATAAAGTTAATCTTATCGGCCGAATTTAGCTGCACTTCTTGTACCCACCTCACTCCCACTTGGGCTGGAGCGGAGCAGATGGCTTGGCATCTCCGCACCAGCCCCGTGTCAGTCGCTTCGGTTCTTTCTCCGATCCAAAACTAACTGTTAGCCCAGGATAAACACATAAAGTGGTGCGCTAAAATTAGCCACGGACAATTTGAGGGCACCGTTGAATGGGAATATCCAAATTGGCTGCGCACCGTGGGAGTCCCCTGAAGGCAGAGTTGATGCCGGAACCAGACAGAGAGAAAACACACACACGTTTGTTGTGCGCTGTCGCTGTGGACGACTTTAATCACTCGATGTCGGCTCTAGGTGAGCTTCAAGAGCGATGCCTTTTTCTGTGATCGTTTTGGGTTTCTTTTACGTCACAAGGTAAGAGTAAAACACATACAAACTCCTATAAATGTCCAATATTACACTAATTTGACTCTTGTGAACTGAAAGCCATGTTATAATGTTATTACCTTCTCAAAAAACATACCCAGATTTGTGTTTTGTTTCCTTCCTTTATAATTAGTTTGTCGACATCTCAAAGCTCAAAATGCTCTGTTCTGTCTTGTGATGTCCTGAAGTGTTAGTTTCCAAATTAACAGCTTCCTTTTAGTTTTTGTTCAATAAAGTTTGGCTGAAGTAGTAGTGAAGTAGTATCCAAATGATTCTAGTGAAGAAGTTTAGAATGTAAAGTGTAAAAAGCTATAAAAAAGCTATATATTTGATGAGGAAACATTATAACATAGATCAGTAAATAGTGTAATATTGGCCCTTAAATATAATATGTTTTTTTCAGTAGCTCAGCAGTGTTTAATATGGTTATTAAGTATTAAACTATTTTCTCATCTTTGTTATAATGTTCATCAAAAACATACCTGAGCTTGTGTTTTGCCTCATTGACACAAATTCTGCATATTTGTTTTTTTTTTTCTTAGAAGGAAACACTCTGTTCCACCTTGTGATGTCATGTGGTGATACAGGAAGTGCTCTGCTATATTTTTAAACTGCAAACAACATCACTAGAATTATTGGGATCATTTATGATGGATTAAAACTAAAAGGTAGCTGTTACTTGTAAGTTGTAAGTTTTGAAGAGATAACAACATTATAACGTGACTTATAGCTCACAGGATTCAATATATCACCTTTAATTTATGGAAGAGCAACAAATTCAATATTTTATCATGTATGAAAAGACGTGAGGTAAGTTGGACAGTCCTGATAGACATTTTAGAAAGTGACAGTTTGCTTGAGCACTTTAGGCTCACGCTGGAACCATTATCTGTGGCGTGTCACCTGACAGCTCCTCACTATGATGCGCTTATGACGGGATCCCAAGACAGTCGAGCCGGCAATATCTGGATTTGAATTTTATCCACGAGCACATCCATGTCTTAAAATGATTTTAGACATTGTGGATTTGGCCTGTGGTTTCTGAGTCTATGATATGGGGCAGTACAGTCCAGCCTTATTTAATTGTATTTACTGCTTTTACTGTAGTTGTACTTTTAATAACCAACAGTAATTCTCAATCATTACAACTGTATGTCACTGTTTCATGTTAAAATAAGTGTGGATCGGCTGTGGCTTTGCTCAAGATTTCACTCTCACTTTTAAACATTGGTGCACAAAATTCTTGCATGTCGATACTAGTGATTGGTTAAAGATGATATAAACACAAATTGTACTATTGTGAGCTTTAGGCCATATTAGAATGCTGTTAGCTCCTCAAAAGCATATCTGCGGTTGTGTTTTGTTTCATTTCAGTAATCCTGGTGGAACAGAGTGTTTTCTGTTTGAGAGCAAAACTGAATGAAACAACACAATTCCAGGTATGTGAGACGAGAAAACAACATTATAACACAGACCAGAAAAGACTGTAATATGGCCTCTTTAAAATACACATTTGAACAGAATAATCAATCATTAAAGAGTTATAAAATATGATAAAATACAGCTGACAGTGCCATGCTTTGTTTTGTCATGTGTCGCCCTGCACACAGCCCCAGCAATCTACACCCATAATATAAAATGGTATAGGAACCAAACATTTGCTGCAGCATTTTCCTGGCTGTTAGGTCAATACAGTTCGATGCAGCTTGGTGGCATTAGTCTAATCGTTATGTTCAGGTCCTACTAAACAAATCATCTCACAGTTATTAGCTTTGACCTTGACCCTGGGGTCAATAGCACTGACCTTACACTGGACTGAATCGACCAATTGTGACTGTGATTACCACTGGGTTTGACCTGAGACATTTACTAACCAATAGGCCCTTCCTAACAGGCACACAGTGTACCACATATAAAGCATAAGACCTGCTGCTGGACTGTTGCAGCTATTCTAAAATAAACTACCTATTTAGCCTCTGAGCATTTACCAGAAAAGGAGCCTTAACCATTTGTATGATGGATATGCTACTGACAAAACAACATTATAACACAGACCAGAAAAGACTGTAATATGGCCTCTTTAAAATACACATTTGAACAGAATAATCAATCATTAAAGAGTTATAAAATATGATAAAATACAGCTGACAGTGCCATGCTTTGTTTTGTCATGTGTCGCCCTGCACACAGCCCCAGCAATCTACACCCATAATATAAAATGGTATAGGAACCAAACATTTGCTGCAGCATTTTCCTGGCTGTTAGGTCAATACAGTTCGATGCAGCTTGGTGGCATTAGTCTAATCGTTATGTTCAGGTCCTACTAAACAAATCATCTCACAGTTATTAGCTTTGACCTTGACCCTGGGGTCAATAGCACTGACCTTACACTGGACTGAATCGACCAATTGTGACTGTGATTACCACTGGGTTTGACCTGAGACATTTACTAACCAATAGGCCCTTCCTAACAGGCACACAGTGTACCACATATAAAGCATAAGACCTGCTGCTGGACTGTTGCAGCTATTCTAAAATAAACTACCTATTTAGCCTCTGAGCATTTACCAGAAAAGGAGCCTTAACCATTTGTATGATGGATATGCTACTGACCTTTACCTGAAAAGTTCCACCATATGACACCAAAAACATGCATTCTTATTCTGAGTGGAATTATCTCTCCACACATCTTGTAAATTGGCCCTAGAGCGTCATCTGCTTGAAGTTCAAAGCAACCCTATTATGCAAAAAATAACTTTTTAGAGCTTTTAACCATACATATTTATTTGAGTGGGACTATAAAGCCGCCACAAGCACATGTCTTCATTAATGTCATACTGTGTGGCCTAATAAAAAAGAACTCAGAAACTATTATTAAGTCGACTTAAAGTAATTAATCATTTATCTGAACCTGCACCTACTTATTAGTTTAATTAAAAAAGTACCTGTAAAAATTAGCCAGTGCATGTTTGACTTGAGTGTGAACAGGATTATCAGAGGAAGTAGTGGAGGAAGACATATTACTTACTCATATTACAGTTTGGGAACTTGGGTGTTGCAGCATTGTTCTGTTAAATGAGGTACCAACTCCAGGTTGGTTTTAGGCAATAGAAAATACAGATGAAAAGAGCCAGAGATGAAAAATACTGTAGATGATTCTAGTGTTGCATGATTAACCTAAACTAATTAAGACCTCTGGGTAATGGAGGAGAAAGGAAACAGCAGCCGTCCCTGTTATGATACCAAGTCCCAGTGCAGTGACTGTACTGAGGAGCCTTTGTTCTCTGTCTGAGTCCAGGGCCCAGCTCCACAACAGCTAATGCAACTTCAGCTCTTACTTACATTACCACTTAAACGCAATTTGTATATAGACGGAATCCATATTCAATTTACATAGTTATTAGTTGAGTCACACTTTTGTACTCTAGTCTTAAGCAGAGTGAATGGAAAGATCTGAAGCCATAAAATCATACAGGCCTATAATAT
>KN493632.1:3571-23147 GCA_000787155.1 Scartelaos histophorus | reverse complement strand
TTTTGATAAATGTGAAAAAAATGAAAAAAATGTGAAAAAATTTGAAAAAATGTGAAAAAAAAAAAAAAAAGTTATCCATTGTTTGGACAAATGGAAAAAAAATTAAAAATGTGGAGAAAAAAAAGGAAAACATGTGAAAAAAAAACACAAAAGTTATCCACTGTTTGGACAAATGGAAAAAAAATTGAAAAAAAAAAATCTGCCGAGATGGTTCAGGACCACGGACAGCACCGGTTCTTCATGACGATGATTTTGATGTCCAGTCTGATGTATGTAAAAATAATAATAATAATAAAATGTAATATTATTGTAAATAGACTTGCTTCTTTGCTTTTTCACAAAACGAGCGGCTCATTCTGCCCATTTCTGCACATTTCAGGCAGCACAATAATATTCTATAAAGGTGGTTTTCTGATTGATTTCTTTATTTTGCTCACAAGTATGTTCCACAAACAAATATGTAGCATGCAGAGCTCGAAAAGGCGTAGGTTGAAACTTCATCCTAGGCCTTCCAGTTGTTCCAAACATTTCATAATATATATATTTCTATTACATTTTTTATAAACATAGCAGTACCTCTGAGCCCTGAACATTTTCTGTATGAGATTATTTTTGATTTTGAACACGATTTTGCTTAAACGTGTTGCGTGCGTCAGATTATAATATTGGATGTGGTATGTTTTATATTTTAAGACATACCTCGCGCCTTATTACCGCTCATACCGCAGTTTCTCATTACAGACTCCACAACTTCCAGACCAAGGACGCCGCGTGCATGCCTGTTGTTAACACGCATCTATTAACATTTGCACGGCTCATATATGTTCCCCCGATCGATACAGTCACCAGCAACTCCCATAAAAGCTTTTGTAGACTTCCTCTTTTTCCCTAGCAGCGCATGCAATTACAACCCTAACGGGAGTCTGTCTTAAGCCGCGGCCCTGATATTTAAAGCAGCTCAGTTCTAATTTGTCAGAAGGTTACCGCGATGACCTTGTCGCTAATTTGATCTCAGATGACTATCATATTTCAATCAGTGCGTATCGGCAGACGGGGGAGATAATGAGTTGGGGCTAAACTGGATCATACCGTCGAGTGCAAGGCATGCTGGGAAATGTGGTTTATGAGGAGTCTAAATAAATTATACATATGATTTTTTCTTTTTTTTTTTAATTTAATCCCTCAGTCGCCAAGGTAGGATCCATACAATACATAAATAAATCTTTCAAATGGACAAACATAACTGACATAAACTGACGTACATTTTTAGACAACTTCTTTCTTCTCTCTTCTTTTAAAAGACGGAAACAAGATCAAAGCATGTCTTTTCAGAACTTGAAGGTGCAATCTGGAACATTTCTCGTTGCTGATTTTGCCAGAAATGTTCCATAGAATTGCATTAATTTGGTCTATTTTGCCTTTGATTAACTGTTACAAAAAAAAAATAAGAGCAATCCGAGGTTTCTGATCTCCACCAAAGGATGACGTGGACACAGAAACCAGATCTGGATCCAGATCATCACCAAAATTTTACGGAGTCATCACTGCACCAAGATCTACCTCTGGTGACAATTTCATGAAGATCCGGCCATTAGTTTCCGAGAAATCTCACTAAGATTGTAGATCCAGATCCAGATTCCAGGTCTGGATCTGGATCATCACCAAAATTTTATGGAGTGGTCCTTGGGCAAAGACCTACCTCTGGTAAAAATTTCTTAGTAGTACTTTCCGAGAAATCCTGTCCACAGACAAATAAATAAATAAATAAACCGACTCGATCGCATAATCTCCTTGGTGGAGATAATAAAACGTTCAATCTTTTTGAGAGCATGATTGCCACTCAATTCACACTTTGACATCACTCTTAGGGTGTTCTACATCACTCTTGCGGGAATGCTCACCAGTTACCATGGAGACACAATATACACATTAGCAAACAATGCTAGAAAGTTTTAAGATTTTGGGTCAGGTTTTTTGGACATATTGCGTTCAAATAAAGCACAGATTAAGTAATTTGGGTAACAATGCTTCAGACAGAGTAGTCCTTTCAGTTAGCCTCACAACGTCACGGGAAAGTATCAGTTTCTTTGTATGAGCAGGGTCGCCTCTGCGCAGATCTGCTCAGTCGCTTGGCCTCGCGCTCGTGCCTGCGGATGTATAAAGCTTTAAAAGTCAACCATTCAAGGTAAAGCAATAATCTCCATCCAGACGAGTAGTTACACACCACATCTTTAGCTCGCCCAGGTTAAAGCTATAATATCTGGACGGTTGGTGCATTAGTCATTCGAAAACATCCCTCTTAAACCCTAATTTATGATGTGCCAGATGTCCTTTTTACATCGCTTAGGCCCAATATAGTAAATGGCGAATGCAGCTCTCCAGTGTGAATGTATTTCTGACTGCTCATCTGGGCACAACAAGGCTCCGGTACACTGTGTTCCGATGGAAACGTCAAACAGAGGCTCATATACACACAGACTATATTTGGGAACAACTTGTATGTGATTGTTGCATCTGATTACAAGGCCACGAGGCTTTCAAGGGGCAGGGGTATAGATTATAGGCAGAACAAAGCCCTATGTTTGGAGACGTACGGAACTATATGTCATGCCCGGGAGGTAAATGTTCAGTGCGTTGAAAATAAACAGCGGTGGAAGAAATACTTTGTTTTGTTACCTGAGGAAAAGAACTGGAGCTAAAAAAATACTCAAGTAAACGCATCACATGGAAAAATCTACTTACGTAAAGAGTATAGTAAAGTAAAAATGTTTCTTGCAGATTTTTAGGTCTTATCGGGCTTCAAATGTAGTGATTTTGCTGCAGATTTGTGTTGCGCTTTTGCTCCGATTATGAAGGTGTTAAAAATAAACCTTGAGCTTTTTCAGCAGGTCTCAGTCAATAATAAAAACACTTTTACATTTCAGTCAAGTTCAGAAGTGTAATCTAGCAGAAAGTACAGATACCTGCGCTCAAATGTAAAGTCAAATTGAAACTAAGTAAAATACAGATACCTAAAATGAATACTTAAGTACAGTATGTCACTGCTTTTACTTTGTTGCGTTCCCCCAATGAAAATAAATAAATTTAAATTATCTACGCACTCCCACATACGCTAAGGCAAAAGATTTGTTATATTAAGTTTTACAATAAAGAGTAAATAATGATACAACAGCTTACATTTCCGAATGAAATGATAAATAATTAAATAAACTTTTAAATTATTGTGAAAATTTTCTGGTGGAGGGTACTCAATACTCAATACTGATTCCAATACCACAATGATAATTTTTAAGAAAGTCTTTATTTAAATAAGTCATTTTTATTAGTCATTTTCACCATTAAACTATGGTATGTTCTTTTATATTACCATGTAACCATTTTCTGTGTAATTCCTGAACTTATCTGATCAGAAAAGGTTCATTTCTAGCCTGTGAATGTGACTTTTTTGTATCAGTAACAGCTTAAGTATCGAGTTCCGATACTAGTTTTAATGTAGAATCGTATCTGATTTTCGATACCTAGTACAGACAGGTTAGCCATGCTTGCATAGTGTTAATTACTTTTACTTTACTTTAGTGTATCAAGATGGTTGGTCGTGCGACTGCTAATTTTACAGCTTCGATATAAAAGAAAAACTGAACGCTACATATTGTTTTTTCTAGGTCCTAATTCAAACGCATATCACATTTTCATTCATAATTATTGTGCAAAAAAGGTCAAACAAGAACATAAAAACACAACACAAAATGGCATGTCTGAAAAACCGCTTCGAGGCAAGAATTAACGAGAGCCACATCTGATGACATGGTCCCGACAACAAAACGGCGAGAAATACAACACAGGCATTCGAAATACAACGCAACATCGCCAAAAAAGATCACTCTGCGCACGGAACTAGCCAACACTTCACGGTAATTAACTGTCATCAACATCAAAGCCCCAACAGGAGAATATAGGGTCGAGATGAAGGGGTAAAAATGGCTGCCGCGTCAAAACGGGCTGTGTAATTTCGCCACGGCGTGCACGGCGTTCCAGATGAGTTCAGAGAGTCCCGGGTTTTTGAACGCGTATCGCCGGATCCTAATCACCAACAACACACCCGAGTCTGGAAAAAGTATCAGAAGTAGCATAAAGGTAAAGCAGATGTAGTGTATTGATACGCTGGGGGTGTACTACGTGCATCTGTATCGGCGGGATGTTCAGCGGTTACCACGGAGACACATTAACAAACACGGCAAAATGTTTAAAAGATTGTCCGAACATTGATTTACGCAAACAAATAAACTCTTTCTGGTCCGATTACGCTAAATACAGTTCAAACGAAACCTAAACCTCAGATAGAGCAGTGCGCCCAGTTAGCGTCACATCCCCAGGGAATGTTGAGAGGTTATGCAGATGACATCACAACCTTTGGATCTTTATGATTGAGCGGTAAAGGTATAAGAGCGCCAATGGCAACGAATGACATTTTTTCGTGTAACGGCTCCAAACGGATCTGAAACTGAAGGAGCTGATGCAGTTTTAGAAAAAAAACACACAAAACTGCTAATCCGACCTCGAAAAAAACAAAATCGAGAAAATCAGATGCTTTGTTATTAGTCTGTCTACACCGCAACACCTCAAAATCCTCAGTTCCACCTCAGGATATCACGTAGTAGTAAAGTTAACAACTACTTTTTACCTTTAGTTCAGCAGAGATTGGCAATTCCATGGCTGAAATTACTGAAATTATCCAGATCATTTAGAAAACACAAGGTGGAACAGAGCGTTTTGTGACAATATGGAGGATTTGTGTGTTAAATATGTGCAAATGGTCAAAAAACAACACAATATGGGCCCTTTGAGATGTACTGTGTATCTTTCTAGGTAGAAAATCTGCCAGCGTCGAGATTTTTTTGCTAATTTTTCACATTATAATAATAAAAACCATGCCAATTTACAGGTCCAGAATGCATAGTTTTGAAGATCGTGTTAAAAAAAATGTAAATGTAGTCTCCCTGGCATCTTTCCATGGACCCTAATAGAAAAGTTACACAGCTCCACTTTAAATAATATGTTTCTGAGTCGATTTGTCGAGACGTGAATGAATAACGCAAAGTTTTTCAGTTTTTCACCACCGTATTCACCATTAAAAAACATGGCGCGAAAAGCCTAGGACAAAAACCTAATCCGTTTCCGCAGCATTAATAGGAAAACCCGGCGTCCGGCGTAGGGTATGGTAGCCCCGGGGGGACACTCTTCACCCTGTCGCGAAACGGGGAGTGATTAGTCGGTGAAAAGCCAGACGACGTCGCCGCATATGCAAATACTACGACTATTCGGGCTCCCTCACTCGTAATTGGACCGTGTAGTAACGCCACACATGCCGCCGTAGTAAAGATGCGGTGGACGGCGTTGGGAGCACTTAATTATGCCTCCCAGTCACACATCACAGGCCGTCCATATATGAAAGTACGCTCTGGGCGAGGAGTACTGCAGAGCGGGCCGTGGTCATAACCCGTACTAGCTAAAAAAAACGCAAAAAAATGAATAAAATAACACTTGTAGCAGCTTTTTGTGCACTCTCGTCGCTTTCTGAGGGGAGTAGATGGAGCAGACGTGCTAGAGAAACGCTACAAACGCAGTCATAACTCCACTTCCCGACTGCAGAACCAACCCTGTAGTACTTTTGAGTAGTAGTTGGTATATTTTTTCCACTATCCTTTCTTAGAATATGTACCCGATTCTTCTTGATGTATTTAAGCAAAATCTGCCTTGCTCCAGTACATGGCAAAAAGTGTTAAAAATGACTCCCACAGAATCAGTTTTAACATTTTCTCAGTGTTTAAAACAGTCCAATCTGTTCTAGAGTTAATTTCACATTTGTTAATTAAGTAACACTGAACCGAATTTCCTGTTTAACCCCCGTTTTGAGAGTGAACGGAAAACACTTTGTAGCGTTATCCTGATTTAGCCAAAAAACACACAGAGATGTTTTATTTTGACACTTTATTTTAGTTAATTTAGGATGAAATTATGTAAAGTGATTCAAACGGGTCTTCTATCATGAGATTTGAAGTGGAAATTAACACTAGGGGAAGTTGAATTAACTTTAACCCCAACTCGAACCATTATTTAAGTTTCAACAGTTAAAACAAAACTTTTATGTGTTAAAAACAACTGAAATTGTTGCTATGTGCAGATATATTGTATAAGAAGCTCTTGAGTAAATATGACAAGCATTTTAAAGTCCAATAATCAGGAAGTGGGTGTTAGCATGCTAGTTCTTGTTAGCTTCACTGCCGCAGAGAATAATTAATGGTTGGTCAGCATGCATAAGGTACAAACCACTTTAGATTAGGTTTTTTTCATGTTTTTAAGACTCTTCCACCTTCTGATGTCACGCGGTAATACAGGAAGTGCTCCACTGCGTTTTTAAAGCCCACGCACCTTCGCTAGAACCAGTCGGATCGTTTCAGTCTTGTTATTTCCGATCTCTTGCACTTTTTCATGGCATTTCGCACTTTGGAAATGCAGACAAACTATACAGAATATAGGTTTACTCAAATATGTGTGAATCAAACAAAACACGAATGACTTAAACATGACTTAAAGCTCATTTTTCCCCAAAAAAACTTTTCACATTTACGATTCTTTTCTGCCATTTTCGTGTTCAAAATCAGATCTCGCACAAAGTTAGTAGCTCAGTGTCACCTGCCTCGGTGACAGCGTCTGTGTCCTGACTGACTGCAGCATTAGACGTGATTGGGACCCGGATCATATTCCCATGATTTCTGACTGAGAGTTGACTAGAGGCTTTTTGATTGGAATTTAGTGGGTCTGTCAGGCGAATGGCAGGCGGCGACAGGGGCACAATGGCGGCAGGGTGACAGGCGTAGTGATGGAAATTGGCTTCAGGCTGAGCTTAGAGAAAGAAATAGTCCAGTTCAAGTCATTAGCTCATTATCAAAAGAGTGCCGCTGTGGTCATTGTAGTGAATGCTGAAATATGGTGTATTTTGGATTTAAAGCTGTACTGCGCAACTTTCCAATGGAAGCTCACACGTGATTTGGACTGCGGGGTTTCCTACTGGTCTCCGTGGAGATATACAAGTTTTTGGAGGTGTTTATATTGTGTTTATTTTATTGGGAAGCATCTTGTGTGTGGTTATACTGTGGAACATTCCAGGCAAAGAAATATAGAAGAATATGTCATCTCCATGGTGACAAGAAAAGTTATACTGAGCAAATTCAAATGCATAAATAAAAATAAATAAATAAATAAATAGACAAATAAATAATTAACAAATAAATGCATAAAAAATGAATGACTAAAGAGACAAATAAATAATAAACAAATAAATGTATAAAAATAAAACAAAACAATGATTAAATAGACAAATAAATAATAAATAAATAAATGCATAAAAAATGAATAAATAGACAAATACACAATAAACAAATAAATGCATAAAAATAAAAAATAAATGAATAAATAGACAAATAAATAATTAACAAATAAATAAATCAATAAATGCATAAATAAAAAACATTATAAACAAATAAATGAATAAATAATAATATAGGAAGTGCTCCACTCTGTTTTTACAATCATTAGGATAATATCGGCTTGGAATTGTTCGTTTCGACCCAACAAAGGGTAAAACGTAGCTGTTAATTTGAAAACTATTGCCTCACGACATCACAAAGTGGAACAGAGCATTTTGAGCTTTGGATAACGTAGACACACTAATAATTAAGGGTTTTTCAACACGTGGGAACGAAAAACAACACAACTCTGGGTTTGTTTCTGATGAGGTAACATTATAAAACAGCTTAAAGCTCAAAAGCATCAATTTTGCATCATATACAACCTCAATTTCACCGTGTTTTGGAGCAATGGGTTTTATCTAATGTTAATTTGATAATAAAATGTGTAATTCTGCATAAATCTGCCGATAATTCAGAATGTCGGAAAAAACCGACACAAAATAATTATACGTTTAGTTTTTTGGTTTTTTTTCCTCAACAAAACACTGTGTCTTTTTGCAATTAAAACTTAATGAAGGAAAACGATTAGGTAAAATCTGGAAATCTTTGCGCAAAAATTAAATTAGAGATTAAGAAATTGGCATGAGGAACTATATCTTGTGGCTCATTTCCGGAAATACTGTATTAATAGTACTTTCTCCGCCGAATATAACTGCGGGGATTATAAACCAGCTAAGTATGCCTGGCTGTGTTCCTTTCCGACTAAATGACATGGGGGAAAATATTGGAGCTGACTTAATGACTGTATTCTGAGATGATTGATAGTTGTGTTCAATTGAATCATATGCTGGGAGAAAAGTAGCCAATCATTTTAGGCCAAAACTCCCCCTCACAATATGTTTCACGGATGTTTCCTGCCTATTCGAAGAAAAGATGAAAATATAGGTTTACATTGCGCAAATAAGGAAGCCAGGTGTTATATTTTAAAACAGCAATCTATAAAAGCACGGATATGTTTGTATATACGTGGAAAACTGCTCCATAGGATCCTAGTTATTATCATTTTCAAGTACACAATAACTTTTCTAATGGTAAAGTTTTCTGCCATCTGCTCGTCTCTATGAATCTTAATGCACATACTTATCACCGCGGAGATTGCGTGTTTTTCGATGTATTTTTAAGCAGCAAACAAACATCTGGAATCGAATAAACGCAATATATATCAGTTTAACGGCGTTCTAGACGAAGCAAATCTCCGTAGAAGCGAACAAAGCGCTAAAAAAGTTACATCGTGGAGCCCATATTCCGCCGTTTTTGGTTATATTTATGTTTTCTCCTTCATCTTTTCAGCTCTTTTCACTGTTTTCTATCGTAAAACGTCATAGAGGAAGTGCTCCGTTGCGTTTTTAAACTCCGTACACCTTCAATCGAATCACTTGGATGAGCATTTTGGGTTTTGGAGATGTCGACTGACTAAAAATAAAGAGCTTAACGCTCATCAGAGTCCGTTTTGCATAATATATTAAATGTGTCTAGAACTTATTTGTGCATACCCCACACCAGAAGAGGGCGCAGGGATTTGAATCAATCTTTTTTTTAAGTTCATTTAGAGGTCAAACTCCGGCGTTGTCTTTATTACGAAGCTTAACTCAAATCCTTGTTAAAAATGAGCCTAGTTTTCCTATAGCTCTGGGAATACATTTCACCAAATTACATATTCCCCTTGCTTAGCCATCTTGATTTCCTCTGGGTTAAACAAAAAGAATAGGAAGAGACAGGAGGGGGTTAAAATTAAATTATGGCCAATTACCAGCGGAATCCGGCGCAAATTGAGTTACGCATCCTTCATGACTTAACTAGATATCAGATAGCGTCAGTAAGCAGTGCGTTATAACATGATACGGTAGCTAAAGGTGATGGGGAAGAGATTGCAAGATAGGGAGTTAAGGGACACACTCGGATTTGGCGGCGTTCCCGATTCTCGGATTGAAGAGGCACAGGGGAGGCCGATCGGATGCTTGTTTTGATTTTCGGCAGTTATCATACCTTGTTGGATCTGTCACCGGGCCAAAGCACATAGCGGTGATTTCGAATGTCAGTATTAATTGAAAAATAAATGGGAAGTGGCACCTCCCGTAGCGTGGTGGGGACGTTGTAATTCAATTTGTCGAGGTATAAATTCTCGAGGAATAGATTTGATATTGTAAATAGCCGGCAAGTCTGAAGTGAGTTACAAGCAGTGCCTCGGTATGTAGCTTGATCTAACCACTAACTCAATTCAACAAGAAAGAAATCAGCCCATAAACCCATTTAATATCGGATTGTTTATTTGAGCTTCGCTCGTAATCTAATCCCAATAATGTGTTTTAATTTTTTATACGTAGTTAGCTTGCGATTTGACTTATTTAATTTGAGAGAATCTGTAAACAACTGGCTCAAGTCCAGGGTGGTTTTCATATTCTAATGCGATGAGCTCATTCTCCGAGACTGGAGGCAGACAGATTTTCCCGTTGATACTTTACTGGGGGCGCCCAACAAGTGTTTCTAAGGCGGATTGTTCGGCAGTTACCGTGGAAACGCGATTAACACGTCAGGAAACTGCCAGAAAATGCGTTAAGATCGTCTGAAACGACGCATTTTCGGATGCGTGCGATCGATACGAGCTTTCGGAGTCTTGTTTTAGGAGATTCAACAAAAACATGAGAGCGACGAACTGAAAAACAAGACTGGAGGCAAGAGACAGATTTTCCCGGTGATACTTTGCGGCGACACCGTGCTGGGGGCACCCTACGAGTATTTCTAAGGTGGGTTGTTCAGCAGTTACCGTGGAAACGCGATTAACACGTCAGGAAACTGCCAGAAAGTGCGTTAAGATCGTCCAAAAACTTAGCGAATCGGATTAAAACTACGCATTTTCGGGCGCGTGCGATTGATACGAGGTTTCGGAGTCTTGTTTTAGGAGATTCAACAAAAACATGAGAGCGACGAACTGAAAAACAAGACTGGAGGCAAGAGACAGATTTTCCCGGTGATACTTTGCGGCGACACCGTGCTGGGGGCACCCTACGAGTATTTCTAAGGTGGGTTGTTCAGCAGTTACTGTGGAAACGCGATTAACACGTCGGGAAACTGCAAGAAAATGCGTTAAGATCGTCCAAAAACGTAACGAATCGGATTAAAACTCTGCATTTTGAGACACGTGCAATCGATACGGGGTTTCGGAATCTTGGTTAGGAGAGTCAACAAAAACATGAGAGCGACTAAATGAAAAACTGTTGATTAACGCTAGCTCGATTGTGACATATTTAATTTTATACGTGGGAGACTTATTTAACAGCACAAAAGCAACTCATCTGTTGCAGTCTTTTTGCGTAAATTAAAGCATCACACCCCAAAGGAAGGTTGATGTTATCAGCTGCAGAGTATCAATTTGACCCACCCATTGTGCAGAGTCTGGAGACGCATCTAATGTCAGGGTTTGGGTCAGGAGCATCTCGGAGGAGGATTGGCAGATGGTACAACTTAATGACTTCTAATCATAGTGGTAAACTGTACTAACAGCCACTCTATAAGCCTTTCTATGCCTGACAGACTAAGCAGCATGTCGAGCGGCGAGTATTCACGCTGGAAACAAAACTAATCAGTCAAAAAGGCCAATTCTAGCTCACGATCTGGAGATGGGTACCTGCGTATTGAAGAGTGGGTCAAACGCAGACAGTAAAGAAATGGACTAAGGCAGTGTCCAGTCAAATGAAGCTCATGATAGGCCAGCAGTTATAGGAGCAAATTTGGAGTTGAGTTTCATATTAGGAATAGGGATCATGTAGAGTGTTAAACATTTCATAATAATTCCCCACATACCTGTAGTACCTCTGACCTCCATGAAACCTTTTTTTTCCCAGAAATCATTAGTTACTCTGCATGTTTTTTGTACTTAAAGTGTTAAAATGTCATGTGGTGCAACCGTCCGCCCTTAACTGCTGATTTTTACACTTCTTCCGTAAATCTAATCAAATTTATTTTCTTTCTTTTTTAGCATATTTTCTGAAGTTTTTTTGTCCTACATGAAATTTCAGCTTTCTTGAATAGATATTTCCACTATAATATTCAAATATATGTAATTTTTTTTTCAAATATCATGTTTTTAAATATCAATATCATGTTCATATGATAACATCACAGTCATGTTTTAGAAAATAGAACAATTTTAAGTTTATTCTCGGTCACACCACATGACATTTTTCAGGTTGTAGCCAATTCATGGGCAGAAAAAAACACAAAAAAATGCTTAATATAAATATACAAACATAGATTTATTTGGACCCGACATTGTAAATATATGAAAAAGTTCAATAGAGACAAAATTTTAAAATTTGCCTGTTGAAAATCCTTGCCTGGAATGTTCCACAGTATGTGACTAAACTTATCTCCATGGAGACAGTTACAGTAAGCGACGCTGCAATCCTTATATGTCATTGACCCTTTTGTCTCACTGCTAACATTCTTTATAGCTAAAGGTGCATTGTGTAACTTTTCTGACTTTCAGTTGCCTGGAATGTTCCACAGTATGTGACTAAGCTTATCTCCATGGAGACAGTTACAGTAAGCGACGCTGCCAGGCCATGTTATGGGTGAGATCTGTGGAGAATGGATCCCGCTAATTTTTTTCAAAATATTTCTGCGCAATAAACACCTGTAACCGAATGCATGTTTGATAGATAAATTTAATGCCATACTGTGGAACATTCTGCGCAAAGCAATAAAATCTCCATGGAGACGGTAACAGCAGAGGTCGTATCATTTCTACGTCCGACACTCTGCCGGATCAGACACGACGCGCTCATAACACGGCGGTGACGAGTTTAGCGCCCGGCACGAGTTAGCCTAAAAATACAAAAGTAACACAAGGCTGTAGGATGACCTTTCACCTCCAGCGCCCCGGCAATGTATGTTCCCGCTAATGATCGTCGAAAACAGACGTGTGGACAGTCTACAGCTCGGAGGTGTTAGCTTGGATGTGTCTTGTTACATGCGATGGGATCAATAAAAAGACACACAGGCTATGCTAACAATGGAGCTGTTATGGAGGCTAATGATGTAGTTTAGGAGAATTGTGTGTGTTCGCGGTGGGAAGACTTTGCGTGACCTGAACTCTGCTGTTAAAGGTCTTATATTACACAAAATGGACTCTCCTGAGCTTTTAGTCACGTTATAGCGCCGTTACCTCGTCAAAAACATACCTGGAGTTGTGTTTTGGTTTGTTTCATTCTCACAAACTTGAGTAATCCTGCGTTATTATTAGTCTGGTTATATCGCCAAAGCTCAAAATGCTTGTTTTCCACCTTGTGATGTCATCTTAAGTTAACATCTACCTTTTACGTTTAGTATATTGGAGATGGCCAATTCCAGGCTACAGAAAACGTACTATTTAAACCCATTTTGCATTTTTTTCTTCAGTGTTTAGACTATCTTAAAAAAAAAAAATAGGTAAATTGGACACCGTTTGCTAATGTGCAATGTGTCTCCAAAAAACTGAACATTCCACCATAGAGATACAGGTAGAAAACCCAAGCGCAATTGTTGTTAATGTAATGGGGAGAAAGAGTGCGAAATCCCCCTAGTGGTCAGTGAAGGCATTACCAATCGCAAAAGCAAGGATCCCAGGCTTAGCAGTCGATCACTGATCCAAAATTACAAGAATGTTATTTAAAAATAAAGTTAAGATTTCAGCAAACTTTTAACTGTATTTAAGGTTTATGTAAAGTAACATTCACTCCATCTTTTTTACTGTTTTACATGAAATCACACAATGCAAATAGGCCCAAATGCTACTGCCAAGTATCAATAATTTACAATGGGCTAATGCTAATATTTTGCTATACTATTGTGTCAAATTTGCATCAGACTTTTGATTATTGTAAAATGCATTCAGTCTAGAAAAAGCAGTACTAAACCCCAGCAAAATAATAAAAAAAAAATGCATTTTATTGGATTTTTTATTTGTTTTTTATTTCGACTTTGTGCCAAGAGTGAAAAGAAAATCATTTACATTCTACATATCTATTGTAAACAACAGAAACACACAAAAACAGGTTACTGGGAAGGAAATTATTAGATGCAAATGCCCAAATTTAAAAACAAAAGCTAAGAAAATGAAAGAGATGGAAGTTTGGCTGTACAAATCAAGTATTGGTATGCATTCGACGCCGTGTATGGATAATTTAGCAGTCGCGATGTCAACACAAGCTAACCTCTACAAATCCTTTTCCCCCATATTAGCCTAATAGCGTGTCTAAATAACAAATGTCTGAAATGGCCTCTCTTGCATGCAGTTTCCTGGCAGTTCACCGGCTCCTTCTGACCCAGGACCAGCGCAGCCCAATTAGCAGCACTTTTCGTTCACTTCACATCACAGAGATTGGCAGCGGGCCCTCGCCGAAGCGCGCCAGACCGACCAGTGGCACCGAGGCTTTCAAGGCCACAACGCAATTTGTAGCCGATCTGTACCTTAATTCACCCAAAGCCGGATTTACAGGGGCTCGGATCAGGTGCAGCGAGCGCCAAAGCTAACCCCAATCTCCCCGTGCACCTGTTCACAATGGTCAACCCACGGAAAATCCAACTGGGCCCGTTTTAGAATTTGTTTATGTGGCGATGCGGATTGTCCGGGAATGTCGCAATTTAGCATTAACGTAATCCGTGTCCAGTTAAAGAAGTTACAAGTCAGCTCTGTGGAGAGGCAAGCATGCTAACAGTAGGAATGCGTGTTTTTCTTGACTACTACTGCAACTACTACCACTCCTACCACCACTAATACTACTAATAAGACTCGGGCGACAGTAGCTCTCAACATAAACTGCTGTCATTGTGTCCTTGGGCAAGACACTTAACCCTCCTAGCCCCCAGTGTCTGTGTACACTGGTGTATGAATGTGTGAGTGAATGGGTGAGTGGGTTGTAAAGCACTCTGAGTATATAAAAGCATAAAAATGTGACCATAGTACTAATACCACGACCACTACTGCTGCCACTACTACTATTAACATTCAGTGTAAAATATTTCAGAGTTGTTTTAACACAAAAAAATGTATTTTAAGTATTTGAAACTCAAATGGGGGTTACAGTTGGGCTTATTTGCAAGAGTTGATATGGTTGAAGTTAATTCAACTTATACTAGTGTTAATTTAACACCTCCATCCACCACTTCCAACTCCTGTATACATAATTTAATCTTAAATGAACTAAAATAAAGTGTAAAAATAAAACATCTCTGAGTGTTGTTTAGCTAAATCAGGATAACTCTACACAGTGTCATCCGTTCACTTGTGCGTTGTTTAGCTAAATCAGGATAACCCTACACAGTGTTATCCGTTCACTCTCAAAACATTAATATAACTCTTGATTTTGGGGTTAAACAGGAACTTTGGTCCAGTGTTACTTC
Source organism: Scartelaos histophorus (assembly GCA_000787155.1). Classification (NCBI taxonomy): domain Eukaryota; kingdom Metazoa; phylum Chordata; class Actinopteri; order Gobiiformes; family Gobiidae; genus Scartelaos; species Scartelaos histophorus. The sequence goes on along the minus strand of KN493632.1, from coordinate 8,238 downwards.
ATTAACATTTCCAAAACTGTTAAACTAACTATAGAACAGATCAGACTCATATAAACCCTGAGAAAAAGTTAAAATTGATTCTGTGCGAGTCAATTTTAACACTTTTTTCTGTGTAGGGACTGATCAAAATGCAGTTAATTTACTATAAAATTTAACCAATTGTGTCATTTATTCAACATGTAAATCATTATTGTACAAATACAACAGCTTTGTATGAATAAAAGTTCAAACATAACGGCCAAAATCAGTCTGTAAAAAGTCTTATTATATCCAGTTAAAGGACCAACAAGGATATCAGCTGAATCGATATCTTGAACCCAATGCAGCCAATTTTCCTGGATTGCCATTCCAACATTTTTTTTAAGTCCCTCCCGTCTACTCCTTCCAAAAACAACCCAGGCATTTGCAACACTGTTCACAAAACTGGCATCTTAATAGTTTTAAAATATAGCCTAAAAATAATTAACTCTGACAGTGAACAGACACCAGTGCATTTGTAAATGTGTTTAGACATTTCCACATTTTATATCATTACGTTTTTAGCTTTTAGTGCTATAGCTCGCTGAACCACTGTCTCTTGGATCAGCACCAACTGGCTCCAATCAAAAGTTGTTGGACTTTACAAAGCCAAAAGTCTGGTTACAGAACAGCAAAGTTAGTGTGTACTCGATGTTACAGTTATAGTTCAATAAGGTTGTTTTATATTGAGAGCGGAGCCAGAGTATTGAACTTGGACTGATTCGTTTGGCATTGCACATATTTGAAGTACTTTTTAACCTTGCATCCGAAAAGACAATTGATTTTGCAAAATGGAGAATAACTTGTTGTGTAACCTGCTCAACTGCCATAAAATCTACAGTTCAAATTATTGGACTTAAACCAGCATTTTCATTATAGTGTATTGTATTAATATTTTAAGTACTGTAATGGTAGAAATAGAGATACATAGAGAGTAGAAGTACTAGTAATTGCAGTGGTAGTAGTTGTAATGGTAGGTGCGGTAGAATCTATGTAGTAGTAATAGCAGTAGTAGTACTAGTAGAAGTAGGAGTAACCATAGTAGTAGTAGCAGTAGTAGCAACAGTAGTACTAGTAGTAGCAATCGCAGTAGTAGTTGTATTGCAAAAGAAAAAAAAAAACAATTATATCTACTTGGGAACAAAAGTACTTGTAGCAGTAGCAGGAGAAGTGGTAGAATCTATGTCATAGTAGTAGTAGTAAAAGTAGGTGAAGTCGTAGTAGCAGTCGCATGAGCAGTCAAAGCAATAGTAAAAACTGTAGTGCTCGTAATATCAAAGATAGTGGTAGTAGTAGTTGTGTACCAAAAGAAAAAATATGTTCTATCATCTGGAAAAGTAGCAGTAGCAATAGTAATAGCGGTAATAGTAGTAGTAGTTGTACAGCAAAAGAAGAAAATCTATTATATCAACTGGGGAAAAAAGTAGTAGTAGCAATAGTAGTAGCAGTAGAAGTAGCACAAGCAGTCCAAAGCATTAGTAGCAATAGTAGTACTATTAGTAGCACCAATAGTAGTAGTAATAGCAGTAATAGTAGTAGTAGTAGTTGTTGTAAAGCAAAAGAAAAAATACAATTATATCAACTGGAAAAAAAGTAGTAGTCGACATAGTAGTAGTAGTAGTAGTAGTAGTAGTAGTAGTAGTAGTAGTAGTAGTAGTAGTAGAAGTAATAGTAGTAGCAGTGGCAAAAGTACGAGCAGTCAAAGTACAACAACAAAAAAAATTCTGTTCTGTCAACTGGAAAAAGTAGTAGCAGCAATAGTATAAGCAGTAGTAGCAGTAGCAGTAGTAGTAGTATCAGTAGTAATAGTAGTAGTACAGTAGTAGTTGCAGAAGATTTCCCCATATTTTACTTGCATAACTCAAAACAAAACAAAGTATAGTACACAAAAGTACAACCACTGCACCCCTCTATGCATTATACTTCTATTTGTGCAGTGATATTTGGAAATGAAAATATTCCCTCCACCTACAGTACTTGTACGCACAAACATCATATAGTAGCTTCATCTCCAGCCAAGAAAAACCTGAAATACTCTTCGTGATGGTAAGAAAATGAAAAATGAAAAAACAAGCTGCTTCGATGGCACTCTGACCACATGCTGAGGACAACAGTCTCCCACTCGTACCACGTATAGATCTGCGCATTGTGAGTAAAAAGTGTGCGAAGAAATACGCGGGTGCAATTCCCCTATTCGCAGCCAGCATATCTGTGGCTGCGCTTTTCAATATTCAGTGTTTACTTCATCACTTCAGTTGGATTTTCTCCAACTGTTTTTAAAGTCAAAAGGCAAGAATGAAAAATTAATGTAGCCACTCCACGCACAGATGTAGAAAGTACTTGTTAAGCCTGGCGCCGCAATTAGGAGCTCTTCCAAATAAGATGTCTATGCTTTTTTTTATGGGTGTTTGTATGGATTATGATTCAAGTAGTTAAAGACTGTAATTATACTTCATTTTAAATATAAATTGTAAACAGTTGTAGTGGCAAGTAAAATGAAAACATGATTAAAAACAGTGACAGAATAATTAGAATAATGATTTCACTTAATGCCAGATTGTGTAACTTTTTGGCTAATATTAGACTCAAATAAACGTTGATTCTGTCTGCAAAGAAGAACATTTCACAGTAGTAGTAGTAGCAGTAGTGATACTAGGAGCAGTCCTTGCATCGCCACAAACCTGACTCGTAATTTGCTTATTCTAATAATCTCATAATAATGTTTTTAAAAAGAATAATAATGACGTTAATTTGTAATGCGTTTTTTCCAGGCTTATCCATTCACACCAAGCTCATAATGGTAAATCAATGGTGGGTGTAGTGTCTTGCTTAAGGACAACAGGATTTGGTCCGAGTGGGAATTGATCCCCCGACCACTGCACTAACCACTGAGCCACTGTTGCTTAGAATGTTCAAAAGTATCATTTTAACCTTTTACTTCCATTGATTCATGTGAGTGATGTAAAACCTCTAGATAGCTACACTACTACTACTGCTACTGCTACTGCTACTGCTACTGCTGCCAAAACTACTGCTACTGCTACTGCTACTACTATTACTACTACTACTGCTACTACTACTACTACTAATACTACTGCCACTACTATTACTACTACTACTACTGCTACTGCTACTGCTACTACTACTACTACTACTACTTCTACTACTGCTACTGCTACTGCTACTGTTACTACTACTACTACTACTACTACTACTACTGCCACTACTATTACTACTACTGCTACTACTACTACTACTACTACTACAACTACTACTACTAAAAATAATAATACTTATGTAGCGCTTTTCAAGATATTCAAAGACACTTAACATGAAGAGATGAACGAAGGCAAACAAAAGAAATAAGACAGTTAAAGGTCGTATTGGGGATTTTAAAAGGAATGAGAAGTACAGCGACTGTCTTCTGCCTCCTCTTTACGTCAAAAACCTTTACAGCCGCTGCACTCTTGGTGCTGCTACTATTCTCTTTTACTATTATCATGACGGCAAAAACATTCAGAGTTATAATAAAGTTGTTGTGTGAGATGAATGTATGCTGTGCTTTAGGTTTTCATTTACGTTTTTAATGAAGGTCACTCCTCATTGCTGCACACGACTTGTAAATACAATTACCTAGATACTAATACAACAAGCAGCAACAGACAGACTTTTTCTTTGCATTGAAAATCACGTTTTCAGATACAGGATATCGCATTTGTGTTCTGAAAAACATCTGTCAAGCTCTTGGAAATAAAGCACATTTCCCAAAGATAAGCAGAAGTTTCCTGTCCAGAAGTAATTTAGCTCCAACGCGTCAGTCTTTAGACCCTCGTCAGCGAACCCAAAAACTTTCTTTTGCTGCAAACTGGTCGTGGATTCCTGTCACTGCAACACACTTTGTGCTAACAGCGAGGAAGCGACAGCTCGAAAAACCCGCTAAGAACCGCTGCATCGGTTTCGTAAACAGCGTCAGAGCCGAACGTAAACCACATAACCCCAGTGCGCCGGAGAATCAGTTATGCTAGAAGTGTTGGGAGGTTGATTGACGGCCCAACTGATGTTTATCCCACCACATCCAGAGTTGATGGATTTTCATTATTTTAGTTTTGATCATCATAATTACAAGGCTGCTGCATGTCTATAATGCTATCATTGACAATAAAAAAATAAAAAATCTTCCATGCAACCTTTAATGTGTGCTATTGTTGCTGTATTTTTTTATATATTTTTTTTTATTTTATTCCAGTAATTATTAATTGCTAGTATTGCAAACCCACCAAAAGGCAAATGCACTGGTTTTGCATTAAAAAAAAATTCAGAACACAGAAGAAAAATGAGCAAAAAAAAAAAAAAAAAAAAAATAGAGTAGCAGCATAAACATTATTTTTCAAGCATCCCACTACTCCAACTTTTTTTTTTTTCATTGTCAGAGTAGCGGAACTTTACATTTTTACATTCCGCTTTTCTGACGTGAATAATATTAATGTGTTATTTGATAGTTTTGTGTGTGATTTGATAGTTTTGTGTGTGATTTGATAGTTGTTGAGTAAGAACATCGAAGAACAGCAAGAAACACACCTGGGTAGAGTATCGTAGCCAAAAAAGTGATATATCGTGATCTTTCATTGCACAATTCTCAAATCAAAATA
>KN493630.1:0-16788 GCA_000787155.1 Scartelaos histophorus | reverse complement strand
TTTTTTATTATCATTGTGTTACAGGAATCAGTATTGAGAATGAAGTCTATTTGTTAGTTTCAAATTTGTGACAATTACTAAAGAAGTGCAGCATGTGCCCGGCCCTGCCTCTCCTCACTCCTCCATTCTGCTGGGATTTAGAAATGCTGCTTTAATGATGGTGCAGCGCCATGCCCCCGGTGCCCTGTGTGTGGTGCTGCAGAGCGTTCCTCTTTGTGTTTTGTCATGTTATTGTAAAAAGTCAACCCTGAACCAATTACAGCCGCCCACTTGAGCAACGCACCACTGAGATCACCACAGAGGTGAGTGTAGAATGTTCTATACTGTAAGAGCTCAGACTCCACTCACGTACAGCAGATGCTCTTCATATGAAGCCACATTCTGAGGGAACATAAATGAACATGTTTTATTTATTTTTACATTTAGTTTTCAATTATTTTAGTGTTGGGCAGCAGTCTGAGGCAGGGTCCTGGACACCCCGTCCACAGACCCAGGGTCTGTCCATCAGGACTGTGACATCACTGAGGGGAGGAGCCAGGGCTGGAGTTGGAGGATGAGTGTTTGACTCACCCTCACACAGAACATAACCCCACTTCTCTGGTGTTGCCCGCGGGGGAAGAGGAGTTCACCCCAGTGAACAAGGGGGTCGTGTACCTGCACCTCGGGGTCAGGGACAGGTTTATCACTGTTGACAGGCCTTTTTTCCAGTCCCTGGGAGCCTGGTGGTGGATGCTGGAAGTAAGAGAGACCAGGTGAGCCTTTGTGACCTGTAGGACTCCAGAGGCAGCAGACAGTCTGCAGTGATGTGCTCGCTGTATCACACTGATCGTGATGAAGGAGCTGAGTCCAGAAGACCCCGTTTACCGACAGTCCCACTTCCACCTGTGGTCAGGAAGTGGCACATCAGGACGGTCCTGGGTTTGATTCTGGGGCAGTGCTGGGCCCTTCTAATAATTAGAGAACATTAGTCTTATACTGTGCTTCTGTAAACGCTCAAAGTCACTTCAGAATTTGGTGCATTAGTTGTTCTCTCTGGAGCTGCTGCTCCGGCATATCCAGAGGAGCAGCAGAGGCTCAGGCCTCCTGATGCCTCCTGGAGATAAAGGAAGAAAAACATATGGACATGCCTATTATTATTGTAAATATAAACTTAAGATGCAGCTCTGCTGTGCAAGACTCTCTTCAAATAGCCAACCTGAGGCACAAACTAAAGTCTGGTCCTGAGTTACTGGGAGCAGAGGGATGTGCTTCTCTTGTGCTGTGGTCGATTTTACATCCTCACTGAAACCTGAAGGGAGAAACACACATGTAAAGAACATGCTGTCACCCACTGCCTGCATCTGTTCAGTTTTCTGTAACAGCTGAAAGAGCTGTATCATTCTATTCACTTAAATTTATGGAAAAATGTGTTTGGAAGCAAAAGGATTAAAAGGTGCACACAGGCTGTCGTTCATCTTTTTTAACTTCAGCCAATGAGAGCAGCTTGGCTTGTTTTGCAAATATATTCAAGTTGTTTTGAACACAAGTGGAACTTGTTTTGCAAGTGCACAGCAAAAGACGCCCCCACAGCAAAAACTATTTTCAAAAAGGTACTTATTTTTTGCAATTCACAATATATTTTAACAGAACAATTTACATTTATTTTTGCAAATCAAAATGCACTTGTACAGTTTATGATGCATATATTTACCATGACAATGTGTTATACAGAGAAGACTGAAAGTGTTTGCAAATCAAAAAACACTTTTGTACAAATAGTGCATGTGCCAAACATGTATTTTAATGTACGGTTTCTGCTTAAAAATGTGTTGACAGTGCATGGGCTCCATAGATGTCGCGCTCCCTGGGAAACAGTGGGTGAAATTGGATTGTGAGGGTGAAACCACAGGGAACATACAGTTCATATAGTGGAGAGGCCCCTGCACAGTGTGTATGTCTCCAAACAGATGTATGCGCCTCCACTCTGCTCCTGCGTCAGTGTCACTGTAAGGACCAGTGTGGCTTAAGCAGTGGGACAGTCAAGGACATTTGACGCTTTTTGTCTTATTAAAATCCACATCCACATTCTAACAGGGAGGGGCTGACAGAGGGGGTCCAGCAACCCAAAAGTACGACTGTGCTCAGTGAGTGTGAGCGGTTTGTGGTGGGGAGTGGTTAGATTATCAACATTTTATCTGTTGTTTTTTATATGCTGCATTTTATTTTTTTATTTTTTTTCATTTCAATTCATGTCATTTTTGTGCTTGAGTAATATTATTTATTTTCTTTCACCCATGCCTTAAATGTGCATTGCGTAACTTTTTTGGTAGATTATCCGAACGTTTTACAGTATGACACTTAATTTAATCAACTCCATGGAGACAACAGGGCCACATCCCCAAGTCAAATTACAGGTCAGATCTGTGGGAAAGCGTCTTGAAGTTGCAGTAGGGAAATAAAAACACCTATAATTCAATATGTACAAGATACGTTTGTTTAATGCTTTACTTTGATCACGATTTCACGATTGTGAAAGTGGAACTAAGTTGAATTCAGTCCTCTGGTGGCGTTAGTGACCACTGCAGTTTCAAGTACTATGTGACATCACGGAGGTAGTAGTATAGTAAAGTAAGTATATATAGAGACACATGCTTATTTTATAGTGACATGGTGTAATTAGTATGTATAATGGTGTGTATAGAGTCCAGATCGGAGCTTTAGGAGTGGAGATATGTTTCGATCGTGTCATATATATGGAAGTACAACAGAAAGACCAACAACAGAAAGGTATAAAAGGCCATTCAAACGTTAACAATTCAATTAAGAGTCAATAAGATCAGCGAATGCACGGTGTGTGAGTTCAGCGAGGTGCACACACACGTCCTTAAGCTCAAGAGTTCAGTTCTGTTGTGCAAAATAAGGCAAAATAAGTGTAATACAGTTTGCAACAGCTCGAGTGTCCAGAGGAACGAAAAACAGGGCGACTGAAGAAGCCTCCTCCCAGCACATCCAAAGAGCAGGAGGACTGCAATATGAAAAAAATAAAATAAAAATAAAACAGGAACCAGTGTAAGGGCTTTGTGCACAGACAATAAGAGAAATCTCCACTCACTCTTCCACTTCACACTTTAGCCTCCAGTTGCCTCTATTCAGAAATTTAGAAATGTATTTACAATTTTTCAGTTCTATATGTTTTTTTTTTGTTTTTTTTTAACCCAGGTTCCATGTTTCTGATGCCAAATATGTGGAAGTGTGGATACGTGTGGAAGATAATTTGTTCCATCAGATTTATCATTTTAAATACCACTGAATTTCTCACTTTTAATTGTTTAAATCTGGAAAAAGAATATTTTTTATTCTGAATTTGAGTTGCTGAAATTTTAAATATACTTTTTTCAATATGTTTTAAATTCAAAATTAAAATCACCTTTTTTAAATGTTCAGCACAAATATTTTCACGCCCTCAAATTCAACAGACAAAAAAATAACATAATAAAATAAAAAAATAAAAATAAATTTGCAGGAATGATCTAAGATACCAAGGCAGAAGCAATCGATCCAAAGTGAAACGGTCTAATTCAGTAACAAACAGGAAATGGTGCAGTGACGCGATCTGATTGGTCAGAATTAGCCTCATCCAAACCTCAAACCCCGCCCACTGATGAGAACATCCAAACCTCAAACCCCGCCCACAGATGAGAACAGCCAATAGGAAACAGCCTCTGTCCTCCTCACTCACTCTGGATCGATTGCTTTTGCCTTGACATCTCGGATCTTTGCTGCGAAATTTTTCACTGCGAATTTTACACTCTGAATTTTAACTGTTGAATTTGAGGACTTGGAAATATGCACTGAATATTTAAAAGGCGAGATTTTTATTTTGAATTTGAAACATATTGTAAAAGTACACTTAAAATTTCAGCAACTAAAATTTTGAATAAAAACAATTCAAACATTTTTTTCCAGATTAAAAAAAAAATCAAAATGAGAAATTCAGTGGTGTTTAAAATTCAAAATCTGATGAAACTAATTATCTTCCATAGATAACCATAGAAACCTCCAGACAGGTTAGATCTGTGGAGAAGCGACATTTTAATGATGAAAATGTTTGAATTTCAATCATATAAAAACATAATAACACAACGGCACGATAAGCTTCATGGCAAATGTGTGGATTATTCAAGAAAAATCAATAACAAGCAGCTTGGAAAAAAACCCATATTGTTTCGACACATTTGTAAACTGAATAGTGGTTTGTTGGTGCAGTAAATAAGTCTCTGCTAAAATCATGTCCTCTAGGTGAGAAGTGGAAGTCCAAAAAGCCCGTAATTATTTCAAATTCACAAACCAATGAAAAGAGCCCAAAGACACACACTCAAAAACCTTAAAACTTAGAAATGAGTTTGTCTTCATTTCCTCCAGCTCTGTTTACCTGTCATTTCCACCGACCAAAACAACAAATTCACCCTATTTGAGGGTACAGGTCCATATTTTTGTTCCAAACCGCTACAGCTAATTTTCTAAGCATCATAACAGCACGAAAATACTCAAAACGTCAAAAGTCTCTCAATATCATGGGCCAGGTCAATGATGTTTAAGGATTTTCAACATTTGGTTTTAAATTTAATTTTTATTGAACTTCAAATCTTTACAATGTCAGGTGCATAAATCTACATTTGACATTTATATGAAGTATTTTTTTGTGTTTTTTTTATTTTTTTTTTTTTTTTTTTGACATTTATATGAAGCATTTTTTTGTGGTGTTTTTTTATGCACATGAATTGGCTACAACCTACAAAAAAATGTCATGTGGTGCGACCAGGAATAACCTTTAAATTGTTTTATTTTCTAAAACATGGTTGGGATGTTAATCTAAGTTCTGGGAGTCCAGGTGCATATTCAATTCAATGTATTTTTGTATAGCCCAAATTCACAACAGCAGTTATCTCGGCGGGCTTCACAAAATTGTTAATTTAGCAAACAGAGATGTCAGAGAATGAATCACAATGAGAAACAGTCATAATTAAAAATACAGAATGTCCAACAACAAGCAGGCACATGGATAATTGTCCCAGCATCTCCTGTCCTTAGACCCTCCTTCTAACAGTCAGAATTCAAAAATACAGAATGTCCAACAACAAGCAGCAAATGGAGAATTGTCCCAGCATCTCCTGTGCTTAAAAACTCACAAAAAAAGTGGGAAAAAAAACGGAGAAACCTCGAGGAGAACCACAGTGAAGGAGAGATCCACTCCCATGGACACAGGCATAGATGACCAGGACGAATCCACTGTCAATAAGGTTGTAAATCTGTAGACCAAAGCTATTGGCAGAAGGAAACTACTGATCTAACAGGACGAGGACAGATTAATCCAGGACATGAAGGAGGGAGGGGTCCAGGTCCTCGACACTAGGGGGCACCATGGTCCAAACTGGGACAGCAGCATCTGAAACGGGAGTGGGACATGTGAATAGCAAGTCCTCCATTGGAAAAAATGTGCACGATGCATGTTTAAAGCTGTAACCTGTGCACTCATTTCAGCGCACACAGTCAATTCTGAAGGATCTGTGTGCAGTATCGCCTCAGTACGTCCTCCTGCAGGTGACTGGTAGGGTTTGCTGGTATAATTTATCAGTGTTAAGACTCTTTGTTGCAGCCTTTGGGGGTGTGTGAACAAATTGGACCAATGGGACGGCCTCTAGCCCCTGTGACTGATGGACTGTCTCTGCGGATGTCTCCATAGAGATCCAGGTAAACGTGTGCAGTGGTTGTGGCTGGAGCTTTATCTTGTTTACAGTGGAAAGGACTGCTTATAGTTGATACACGGAGCTAAACAGAAGAAGCAGAAGACGGATGCTCCTGGACCTGCTCCGGGGTGAGTAGTTATTCTGCAAAAGAACAAAACACAATAGATAGTTTAAAAGGTGAAAATGACATTCAGGTAACTTTGCAGGGCTTTCTAACTAAATAAAGGTGTGGTGTGTAGTTTCACTTATCAACAGATGTAGCTTAAAATGTAATCTGATAAAAACAAATAAACCTGACTCTGTTCTTCACAAATAAAGGCCTCATTTCATGAGAAAATATTACATGATGAAAAAGTTGAAATACTCTTTTTTCCCCTTATATTTATGTCTGAACAGCATTGGTCACTGAATTTGGCAGGAGTTGGTTGAAACCACTGGAGGCTAACAGTTATAGCAGCTAATCTGGAGCCAATTTCCATATTTGGTCTCATGACAACAGAAGAGCCAATCAGGAGTGACGTTGCTGAACCAAAGCCTATAGCTAAAGCTAGCTGGAGCGCACTTCAGATATCAGGGTCAGTTATTGTTATTATCAACATCTTACCTTAGCAAAGAGAAAATAGCAAAGTAAACATACCTTACAAAATACTTTTAAATACTTTTACATTTTTGTCAGAAATTCGATTGGAGCCAGATTAGATGGAGCCAATTTATGGCCATGTTGATTTGCTATTTGGAATGCAGTAGCTAGCGGGTTAGCCTAGTCCAGAGATATAAAGTTTATAATTTATGCAATAAAGTGAAGGTCAAACTGATACCTTTCACACTGATAGCTGTTGTGGCTCAAACAGGAAGTGAGTTTTTTTTTTTTTTGTTGTTGTTTTTTGTGTTTTCTTCAGACACTTTTAGAGGACAAGTAAATGCGGCTCCAATTCACTCAAATTCATGCTCCTCCTCTCTCTGTAACTGTCAGGATCCTCATTTTGGTCTTAAAATGTTTGTATGAATTCACTCTACATGATCTCGGTGTTTTTATTTGCTATTTTGTCTATAAATCATTTCCTTTGCCTTGACTCCCCATTTGCCCCTGTAACTGCCCTCAACGAACTTCATTTGACTGGAGCCAAATGCTATGGGTGATATCATGCTCTTTTAGTCAATTTCTTTATAGTCTATGGTCCTGAGACGGAGCAGGTCTGTCCCTAAGAACACTGTCCCCCATTAAGTGCATTAAACTTTATTTTCCATAACCTCTCGTGTCGTGACTAGAAGCCAAAGTTTTGCACATCCACATAAGTCAATTTGATCATTTACTTACCCTTGCACTGCTGCCTTTTGCCTCCTCCCGTGGTGTGTTCGGGCAAACCCGCACACATTCATGCTGGTAGTTTTGTAGTTGAACTCCTCCATGTGAGCTACGAATAATTATCCATGGAAATTATTGGTGGCTTCTCTGTGCATTTGAAGTGTTGTATGTGACTTTGATTTTGTACTAAAGCTATTGTCCATGTGCAACTTTTGGCATTAGCAATTTAATAGTGGAAATGATGTAAATAATGTTTCCAATGAATGTTATGTAGTGCGGGAGGGCAAATGGGGTATATATAGGTGCGCTCTGCAGTTCTGCACTCATGTTGTGGTGGATGTAACTAAATGAGTGGGAAGGGGAAGTCTAATTTATTTTTTATTTTTTTCTGCTTGTCTCTAAATTCAAAATTTTAAAGCAAAAACTACCACTGTAAATAATATTCACCCACATTTTGCACCTTATTTGCACTGTTTTTCCACTGTGCACAGCAAAAACTGGAGGGTAAAATATCTCAGAGTTGTTTTTAACACAAAAAGTGTTATTTTAACTATGGGGATTTGAGTTGGGGTTGTTTTCCACAGTTGCCATGGTTGATGTTCCTTCAGCTTCCACTTCATTTAACTTCCTCTAGTGTTAATTTGGCACATACCTTCCACCACCTCAAACTCCCGCCAAAGAAGACCAGTTTGAACCAGTTTTGGACATAATTTCATCTTAAATTAACTGAAATATAGTGTAAAATAAAACATCTCTGTGTGTTTTTTTTTAGCTAAATCAGGATAAACATACAAAGTGTTACCCGTTTACTCTAAAAATGTTAATAATAATAACTCTTGATTTTGAGGTTAAACAGGAATTTTGGTCCAGTGTTACTTAATTAAAATTTCCAAAAATGTTGCATTAACTGTAGAGCAGATTGGACTCATATAAACCCTGAGAAAATGTTAAAAAGTCAATTTTAACAATTTTAACTGGGAGAGCATTATAAAACACCCAAAACGCAGATCCCGACTGAGTTTCTTGAAGAATTCTGCCACAGGTCCCATACAAACTTTTATTCAAATCACCCCAATAACCTCAATTCGAGATACTTGCTGATAAATATGGTGTTGTAGGTTCCATCCATCAACGTACTCATCCAAACTGCTTCTTCAGTTCTGGTCCTTACGTGCCCGAAGGAAGGATCTAACTACAGATTCTTTTTGTTATCTTGGTTTAGTGAACTACTGCGCCCCCAATGGGTGATCTTTCATATATTAGCATACTGGCCGTCATGATTGTTTTCTTTGGTTTGATTTATCTCTGTGGATGGAGCTGTAAATAGGAGATAGGTGGTCTCTAAACCCTCTTCTCAGATGTGCTGCTTTCCTAACAAAAATAGCCCGAGTCTCTTTTCAAACCAGTCCTTTTCTTTGGCTAAGATCTGTACCTCACCACTAGCCACTCCTTTAAAGATACTGGTACAGATCCTGGCTAAAGAAAGAGGTGGTTTGAGACAAGAGCCAAAAGGTTCTATTTTTTATTTTTTCAGTTGATTGATTGATTTTTAATTAATGTATTGATTTATTTATTTTTGCAATATCTTCTACTATATTTTAACGTTCCATCTTCAAAAACAGGTTTAAGATGTCATCCGTGCATGTCAAAGTAATTTAGTGATCTTAAGTGAGTCTTACAATAACATAAATAATTTAAATACGATTAAAACACACAGTTAAAGGCTACAGTTAAAGTGGGACTGTATTTTATTTGATTGATTGTATTTAGTATTGTACTTTTTTTTGTATTTACTGTTTAATATTTAGTATTGTATTTAGACAGTATTTTGATTGATTATGTTTAATTGACCTACATTAAAGAGATAGTTTTGGCTTTTTGACATTAATCTGTACGTCATCCCCGTCACAGCGTGGTGCATAAACACTGACTTACCCCTGAGCCAAGTTCTTGCCCGGTTTTGGTGCTGACTAAAAAAAAATAAAAAAAACAATATGTGTTCAAAAGAGTGACACATTTGCATCACAAAACCGTTGTTGACAAAAAAGTCAGACTTCATAATCACTTTGCACTATTTTCTCTCTCCGTTCGTATCACTGCGCTGGCGCCAGGTGAAGCCGCTCCTGTTTCACTCTGTTTACGGCTCAGAAAGTTAATGGCAACATGTCCGACTATGACACCAAGAACTTACACAAGCTTATATACTTATCACTCTCTCATGTTAGCTGTCACGTTAGCTCGTACGTTAGCTCTCTCGCGTCGTAGTGGTCAATGGTCTGAGCACATTAACACTGCCAAACAACTGAAAAAAGTGTTGGATTCATGTGCGGCTCTCAGCTTGCGGCAGCGCACAGTGATACGAACAGAGAGAAAATAGCACCGAGTGATTATGAGGTCTACTTTTTCATTTTGTGATTCAAATGTATCACTCTTTTGAACACATATTGTTTTGAGAAAAAAAACGCAACCCCAGCCAATTTGCCGGAACTACTTTCCTTAGCACCAAAACCGGGCGAGAACTCGGCTCACGGGACACTGAGTGCCAAGTGATTATGAAGTCTGACTTTTTCGTTGCCAGTGGTTTTGTGATGCAAATGTGTCACTCTTTTGAACAAAAATTGTTTTAAGAAGAAAAACAATTTATTTTCATGACCCCAGCCAACTTGCCGGAACTACTTTCATCAGCACCAAAACCGGGCAAGAACTCGGGTAAGTCAGAGTTTATGCGCCACACTAAAACCCCAACTATCCCTTTAATTATGACCTATTCTTCCTGGAGTCCTATGGAGCATGTTTTGGTCAGGGTTTTTGAACCCTCCTTTCCATTACCTGTAAAATTATGTCCAATTCTCCATAAATATTCAAAAACATGATACAAAATTGTGCACAACAACTTGACAAACCTGCAGTAGTTTCATTGATGCATGCTAATTGTGTCGTGATAGTGCTCAGAAAGGGAGACTTGGCTCAAAAATGAAAGTGAAAGTAATAAAACATGTTATTTTGGACAAATTTATCATTTTCTAAACGTAAAAATGTAACACGATGATCTTATTTTGTTGTGTGTTCGCAGTTAATTCCCCGCAGTAGTAAAATACCCGGTTTTTAACCTCTGAAGCCTTCATATGCCTATGTTCCTCTGATTCTGCCTCTCCAGCACTTCAAACCCTCCACTACAGGAAGTCATTAAGGGGCTGATGGGGGTCCAAGGTGAGAGGTCGGAGGTCACACAGCCGCACCTGACCTCTGCGTGTGAAGCGGCAGAGACGGAGAGCTTTTTTGCTGACAGGTTTGTACATGAAAAGCACCACGGCGAACACGCCCGGCGCATTGTACAGTCTCCGCTTTTATCCAAGTGACCTTTAAGCGGAGATGTTCACAAAGCTGCTAAAGACTTCACAGAACCAAAGGAAGGCCACAATCAAAAGGCACCAGTGTCATTCAGTCGGCTCTGCAGGGGACCGGGAAAATGGTTCACACTTTGAACGGACTTTTCAGCTCTTTTTGTGGTGAACGGTCAATTTTCACAGACCAAAAAAAAAAGGGTGCAACAGTAATTACATACGCTTTTAGTGACAATTGTTGAAACATAGAAATACAGCTCCATATACCACTTTGGCACCATATTTGAAAATGTTTTGTGGGGAGGACATAAGCTTTTTATTGAAAGCAGGGGCCAAATGTCCATTAAGATGCATTTGTCTTCTTTGATTATTATACATTATGCATGAACTTACGTACAACTACCTAAGAAGCCCCTAAGGAAACCACAAAAATAAAAAATATTATTTAGTCAATAGAATGGGGTTTTCAACATTATATCACTTTCTTTTCTATTCCCATGGGGCCTTATATCTGTGTGGTCGATGTGCTCTTATAATTGCTCTAATACAGCTCAAGATCATTCTAAAAACTGTTCTGAACTAGAACTGAACATTCTAAAAACTGTTAATTTCTGTCCTGTGAATGGGACTTTTTTGGATTAATATCTACTTTAGTAATAATACCTGCTCAAAGGCAAATAAATGATGATAAAAATGCATTACTCCACTGGTTTTAACGTCGATCTGTATCTGATTTTCAGTACTTTTGACAAACACAACAGCAGTTTGTTCTTGCCAACTAGGCCCCGGATCAGGTATAGACTCTGTTAACGTTATGTCACAAACCAGGAATACGTTTGGAAAGATGCAATGGCAACTTTCGTTGGGTGATTTTTGCTCTAATAAATGACAAAATCTAGGAAAAATTTGAAAATTAGAAAGTTTTTTTCATCTACATGTTCAGCTAATCAACAATTACAACCGTACCTCAGTTGTCGGTATGCGAGCCCAGCGTCGGTGATTCACACCGGAAGTTGTACTCGCATCATTCCAGACGTCTTCCTGGTTTATGATGCAAGCATGAAGAAAGCCTATTGACGAGATGGTATGGTTAAGTGTTTTGCCCGAGAACACAACAGAAATACGTATGTGACAGTATGTGTCTTGGGGAGAGTGGGATGCAAAACTGTGAAACCCTGCAGGCAAAGCTCAACGCTGCCCTCTGATTGGTCCAGTCTCTGAACCAGGGAGGCCTGCTTTAGCGACAAAACAAAAAACAAAAACAACAAAAAACTGAACAAACAAGAAAAACTGACAAAGAACATGAATGTAAATAAGTACAGAAAGACAAATGCATTTACGTACACATATGATCTATAGCATTGTTTCCTACTGACAGGTAGGACGCAAGAATTTTTTTTTTGGGTCGCTTGTCACAATCACCCCGGACCGGAATGAGATATGTTGTTATGTACGTTAGATATGTTGAAATGTTAACTTCTAATCTTTTTAAAAAAATGTAATAACCCTTTCATCCATTTTCTTCCGGGTCGCAGGGACAGCAGTCTAGACAGGGACTTTTGTCATGACTTTATTGTTGCAATATTGCTGTTCAGTTGAATGTTGAAAAGAAAAAGAAATGCGCTACATTTAATGTGCAAATAGGTGACTTATGAATACCTTTTATAGATGATTCAATTACTGTTTTTCATTGTTTAAAGCTTGAGTATTACTACTACTACTACTACTACTACTACTACTACTACTACTACTACTACTACTACTACTCTCTAATCAGAGAGACAAGGTCGCTCAGTCAGCAATAAAATCTCCTCATTAATGTTCAATAATGGTCAAATCCAACTTTGTTTTGTGATTTGCTCATTCTTTTTTTTTTGACGTTTGTGACTTTTAAAATCTGGGTCTCCTGCAAAAAAAAAAAAAAAGTCTGGGAAACACTGGTCTATAGAGGTGCCAGTAAACTGATACCCAAGTAAATCGATACCAAAACCAGGATCCAAAACGCACACCCATCCCAACATGCACCACTGCTGAAAGACAATCGCACGAATAGGCCAGAACCAGCCCCGGCGTAATAACCTCAGAACCATCCACAACCACATCATAAAATATATCATCTAAACACACAGCAATTCTAAACGTGTAAAGAGGCAATAGTGAAAATGACACTGTAATAGCTTCTCTTGCTGCAGTATTTCCAGTGGCTCTCCCAGCTTTCCTCTCCTCATTGTACGAGTGATGGATGAAGACGTGACGGCACACTCCACAGCTCGAAACTGTTGCGCACATTTGAATAATTGGATTGTGTGAGGCGCATGCACTGGGACCACGGCGGGACTTAAACACAGGCTGCATTGATCATCATCCGCCACCGTACATTTCATTAGCTGCGCATCCATATGGTTCCATCACAAACGCACCGTCAACAGCTCACGTGTCACACACAAATCTGCCTCAAAGGGCCCATATTACAACATTTCCTCATCACAAACGTACCTGCAGTTGTGTTTTGTTTAATTCACACACTTAACACGCAAATCCTGCATATGTAGGGTCGTTCTCTCAGGAAACACCGGCACGATTTGTATGATTTCAGTCCTGGAATCCACTGAATTAACTGTAAAATGTAGCATCAACTTGAAAACTACCACTTTACATGACATCACAAGGTGGGACAGAGCATTTTGACAGACTCATAAAGGGTTACTCAAATGTGTGAATGAAGCAAAACATTGCTCCAGTTATGTTTTTGATGAGGTAACATTATTATAACATGGCTTAAATCTCGCACAAGTCAATTTTGTGTAACATAAGACCTGCACGAGGTTTGTTTTAAGGTGGAGGTTTTATGGTCTTCAAAACATGAAAAACAGAACTGATTTATTTTAACAGTCTGCAGTGGTCCAGTTATTCCTCATTTACCTTATGCACTCAGAGCATTCTAATTATTCACCACAATTAGTTGATATGTGCTTTTCACAAGTTTAGCTGTGAAGGTTAAACTAACAATAATTAGTCTGCTTCATAATACGGTGCAGACAGCAGACAGCAAGCACCAGACTTGTTTTGACCTCAAAAGCTGCTTATACAAAACAGATTTTGCACAAATACATGAAAAAAAAAAATCAGCTACAGGCTCTTTAACCTTACTCCCCCCACACACACTCCTGTACATTTTTCTGACACAAGAGAAATGGTGGCAAAGTAATCAAATCCCAGAGCTTAAGGTAGCAGCCGCCGCGATCGAAGAGTAATGGAGGTAATCCTTGGTCTGACCCTCTCCGTCAGCAGCTCGTGTGTTTGTGTCTGTGGTGATGGAGTGGAGGTTCAGCTCGTGTGGCTCACACCTGCACACAGCCCTGCTCCTCAGGTGGAAACTCAAGCTTTCAAAAGTCAGAGGGAACACAGCCATTAGCTGTACTCAAGCTCAAGTGTGCAGGCTTACAGGAGTCTGGAGCTGACAGCTGAAAGGCCAGGACAAAACCCATAAGGTGATGGACTCAACAGTCTCACAGTGCAGTGGGACATTTGACACGCTGAAGGACTCTTACATGTGCTACTGTCAAATGTGACAATTATAATTAATCAGGATACTGGGTTGGAAATAAATAGCCAAGGAAAAGATGTAAAAATGGAACAAGAAACAAGAAAATGAGATTGAAGTTGACTTAAAGGAACTTTGCTCTTACTGAGAAAAAAAAAAAAAAAGCTACTTCTTCCTGTATCAATGGTGTATGAAGCTAGCTATGCTAACAAGCTACCTCTGAAATGCTACTGTTTTAATGCCAGACTTTACCGGACTTAACAGACTTTCTACACTAAATATGCCAGATGACATTCCAGAGGGAATCATCACCGACTGAAACAACAGGGCTGACGGTGAGAGGCTTAGGAAAGGACTTCTGTTGTGTCTCCTGAGCTCACCTTCCCCCCCTGGAGGCTGCAGTGATGCTGCAGGACACTTTTGTCCAGAGGGCTGCTACTCTCCTCAAACCGCCCTGACACTGGATCTGATGACTCTATTTGTGGAGACTTTTGTGTGCTTAAATTTGCCTCTTAGACAAATAAAGTGATATTGATTATTTGTTTAAACCAGCTGGATTTCAGCATTACAAACATTGAAACAGGCAACCCAAATGAGAGACTTCTGCTTATTTAAAGTCTTGAGAAGCAAAACCGCAAATTATAACTTAAATAAACACCAATAAATCAGCGTGACAGTTGTTGTTGTGATTAAAACCATTTACCTCATATCTGCGAACATAAGTTTTAAGTTGTTAAATATTAACATCAACAAATTACATACAATTCTTTTAAATTTGCATGCATTAGTAATAATAGTATGAGATAACCCAATATGTAAGTTATGGTTGTTATGGCTGTTGTGTCTCTAATCTAATTTCTAGTCCATCGTCTTCATTCCATTTTTATGAGAAGTAACAATTCACCCACAGTTTGACCTCTTGTAATTATAGAAGCTCAACTTTACTAACTAGCTTTACTAACTCTATTCCTATGCCAAGACTCATATCTTCTGTTCCTCCTCTTTGGTTGTGGGATCAGACCAGACTCTACCGCACCAGACAGCTGCACAATTTTGGCACTATTTAATCACAGCTGCACGTCTCTCAAATGTGGAAAACATCGCTGAAAATCCTTGTAATGTTCAGAAGTCAGAAATTCAATTGATTCTGCAGAAATATGTCTTTCAGGCCTCTCTATTATTTAGCTTTTTTTGTTTGTTTGTTTGTTTTGACACCTTGGAAAGTGCAGAGACAGGATATGTTCCAGAAAAGACATCTTTGTGAAGTATTGTAAAAGTGTGCCTGGGAAACTGTGAATTGGGCTGTTTTCAAAATGTCTTTGTGATCCATTTTACATGCACATTTAACTATAACGACACTATTTTCCCTGCAATTAAATAGTGAAAAATAAACTACAATAAAGACCTGAAAGCACAAACTTGCTGTGGGAGAAATGAAGGCTCTTTGGGAAGGTTTGGGGGCTTTTGTTGAACCTGATCAAGGATGTGGATCGGTACAGATGCGTAAATAAATGGCTGAACGTCTTGCTGTCAGAAGCGACGAATTGTGTGCAAAGTCAAACAAAGACGCCTCAAAATCATGTCCAAATGCCACAATTTTGTCTTGTATAAACAACTATTTGACGAGCTGGAGCCAGGCTACAACACCACGCTCCTGCCTATAGAAAAACTAGTTCAAAAATCAAACTCATCGCTGTAAAATTTTGTGCAAATATACATTTTTTTTTTAAATTGGGAAAACTTAATTATTTCCTCAGACATTATTCTGGTCTATAAAACCCTCCATGATCTTGTTCCAACCCCATTAAAAGAGCTCATTCAGTTATAAAATCCCATTTAGAAAGTCTTCATGGAATCTGGTCCCCACAGAAATAAAGAACATGACTTTTATCCAGAGCTTTGGTAAATCTATGAATCAGTGGCTTGTGCTAAATCAGACATAACATGGACTCCTCTGTATGTGTTTTAACATCACAAATGTCTCTGTCTTTTTGTGTGATTTGTGTCTTTTGTCTTTAATCTCTGTGCTGCGCGTTCTAATTTTACTAATCTGACTACAGTTGATATTCACTGATCTTAATGTCTTTATCAACTGTGGTAGACTGAATGATTTTGAGCCTATTTCCTGCTTTTTTTTTGTCTTGCCACGAGCCCGCCAATAGGACTACAGATGAAAATGAACCCGCGGGGCAAACTCGGGCACATTTACATGCCGTACTCACACATGTTGATTAATATGCATTCTCCCAAATTTAAGAAACAGACAAACAATTCCTTCAAAGAAACAAATAAAAGTATATTCTGTTTGGGTTTTCTCCTCTTGTGGAAACTTCTCTTCTGACTGTGAACCCCGGGGTGAGCTGTGTTCTCAAAGCAGCTCATTTGAGGCATCTCCAAATGTCTCAGAGAATGGACAGTAGCACCGTAACGACCCGGGCCATGTTTACCTGTGCCAACTTCAACTAATATGTTTCTACAGTATGTGCCGCTGTGGTGAAGTCACAAGGCTCTCACCAGATTGATATTTGTAGCCTTCCGAATGGAGTTCTACACATCAGACTGAGACGATTCTGGCAGAAAGCGATCAGAGCCAATGATCGGAGCGTTGAAACAACACAGCACTCTGACTGGTCAAAGTATCACAACAGCAGGAAAAAAAACAACAAAAACAAAATTAGTTAAATCAATCTGTGTGGAAAGCGCAAACATCTCAACTACCCACAAAAGCACAAAGCCTCTGCATGTTTTTTCCACTGTTACAACCCAGTGCTAGGGGCAAAGGAAAGTAACAGAAACAAGATGAGATGGAAGTTTAAAGTGGCTTCATAAAGTAAATTTAAGTACAACAAGAGCAATCCGAGATTTCTG
>KN493625.1:24569-45049 GCA_000787155.1 Scartelaos histophorus | reverse complement strand
TTTGGAAAGCTCTGGTGCATTTCTACATCATAGTGAGGGTCCCTGGTCACTACGAGCGTTTTACATCGAGTCATTTCACCTCCCACTCACTATGAGCATCGCTTTGCAATACTAATAGGCCCTTCGTCAGCTTCTGGTGCTCAGGCCTTGTAATAATAATTACCTAATGATAACTTAAAAGATCGCTGTAGCTACACAAGAGATACTAAAATCCCGTGACTTTTTCAAAACTTGTATTGAATTTACAAAATTCCATAATTTTTTCCAGGATTTTCATGACTGTGGAAACCCTGAATTGAGGAAAACAGTTCTGCAGAGACCAGTCATGACGGATATGTCAGTATAGTCACATTTTCTTTGTTTTGGTCTTTTTTAAGCAGCTCTTTACTAAAACAAATTACAATTTATGCCACTCTTTACTGTGGGCAGGGATCGAAATAGTTAAAAATAGGGACACCTGGGACATTTCTTGTATAAAATTGGGCTGGGACATTTCTTGTATAAAATTGGGCTGGGACATTTCTTGTATAAAATTGGGCTGGGACATTTCTTGTATAAAATTGGGACTGTCTCAGTAAATAGGGACCTCTGGTCACGCTATACTTTGCACTTCTCTAATTTTTTACTCTCTTGCCTTATGGGTGAAAGAAAGCCTTATTATAGATCCGCAGGAGTTGAACACGTGGCCTCAATCTCGGCGTAATTTGGCCCGTAAACAGTGCGTAAACGCGGGAACAGCCCCTGGAGGCTGGCGGCTCCTCCTCCTCCTCGTGTAGCCTGTGTGCCAGTGTTTTGACTCCGGTGCAGAGAGGTGGAGCCCGGGCCACACTGCGGAGAGACGGAGAGGAGAGAGGAGAGAGGAGAGGGAGCGCAGGAGCTAGCAAAACCGCTGTCAAAGCCCCGATTCTTGGCGTGAACAGAGCCGCTTCTGTTCTTACCTGGAGACCGACGTTTAGTCGGTAAGTAACTTCAACTAACTCAATGAATTTAAACTCACCAAACATTTTGTAGAAGTCATGAACGGGTTTTGAAGCGTTTGTATTTCGGGTTAATTTGTTTTGTTCGTCGTTTTCGTCTTTTGTGGCTGGAGTGCCGTTTGTTTTGAAAAGTTAAAAGGACGTTCAGGTGGGCGGGGGAGGCACGAGGGAACGTAACCACGCAACACGCGCCGCGATTCCCGCCGCGAAACAGAAACGATGCTGAGGATTAAAATGTAGGATGACCAGACGTCCCTATTTCAGACTGTCTCATTTTGAGCCCTATGTCCCCTGTCCCAGCAGATTTATCCAAAACCAGTTATTTGTCCCAGTTTTATGCACAAAATGTCCCAGGTATTCCTATTTTTGGCCAATCTGGTCCCTGCCAACAGTTAAGCGTGGCATAAATTCATTCATTTCAGTCATTTATTTAGCTAAAATACAGAAAATCTACTTAAAAATGACCAAAACACTAAGAAAATGTGACTATACTGACCCACATTAGTGCTGAGTGCATAACAATTCTCCTTAATTAGTTTGTTTTGTTTCACAATTTTATTTTTACCAACCAGTCCTAACCAGGTGTGTCCCTTTTTTATTTTGAAAATCTGGTCACCCTATAATAAACTACATGCTTAAACTACATTAAGCAGCTTAAAAAGTGCTCTATTACTCTATTACTCCTGTAAGCTTTAAGTAATGTTAGAATGCTGTTACCGCCTCAAAAACAAACCCAGAGCTGGATTTTGTTTCACACATGTTAGAGTAAAACTGGTGAGGGTGTGCAGATTTTCAAAGTTCTAAACAAGAACACACCTGGATTGGAATGGTTGGTATAAATAAAATAGTGAAAAAAGTTTATACCGTATGCCGCATTTTCTTGTCAGTCATAATCTGAGGGACTATGGTCATTTGCAAACACAGGTTTCTGTATTTTGGCTAAATATATGATAATTTATGCTCCTCTTTACTGTTGGCAGAATTGTGATAGTCTTAATTTTTAATTTAGTCATGGTTTAGATCTGGTTTAAATCAATTTGGTTAAAAATAGGGACATTTCTTGTATTAAACTGGGACAAATCCTTGGTTTTGGATAAATCTTCGGAGACAAGGGACATAGGGCTCAAAACGGCGACCCCCCTGTGTGAATAGGGTCGTCTAGTCACCCTAGTTCAGTAGAGATGGGCAATTCCAGTGCTGAAATCATCCCAATGATTCTAGTGAAGTGCATGGAGTTTAAAAACGCAGTGGAGCACTTCCTGTATTATCACATAACATCACAAGGTGGAACAGAGTGCTTTCTGTTTGAGAGAGGAACAAAGCTGCACTATGTAACTTTCTGGTGGAGGGTGCGCTATCTGCTCGTCTCCATGGATTATTGTTTTGCCTGGAGTGAGTGAGTCATTAAATTTTGAAACTCAATAAAGACAAGGTAACACCACAAGGCTCAGTTACGGGTTAAATCTACGGAGAGGCCAGCCCACTCACACTAAGCATGCATGTTCTTCACTGTATTTATGAGCCATAGCCAAACTAACTAAACGTGTAATGCCATATTGGGGAACATTCCGGGCAAAGCAGTGACATTTCCATGGAGACATGCAGGGGACAGACCCTCCACTATAAAAGGTCCATAGTGCAGCTTTAATCATACTTTTGACCCTAAGTTATAAACCTGGCTTTGTCATAGATATAATCCTGGTTTATAAAATGTTAGTTTATTAGTCCTCGAGTCCTTACAGTTAAAAATAAGGAAAGAAAAAAAAAAAAGTCAATTTGCAAATCACCTATTTTGGTGCCCTGCAGTGTCAGACCATTCCTTTAAGATAGGCCACTACTAGGCCTAATTATATGTTATAAGGAGGCAGGAAAACAACAGGAAAACCACAAATGGTCAAAATACACTAGCCGATTTAGAATAACTTAAAGCCACAATATGCAACTTTTCTTCTGGGGGGCCTGTTACTTGCTATTTTCCACTGAGATGTTATGCTTTGCTCGAAATGTTCCACTGTATGACATTAAACTGTCCTTACCTTGCATTTATTTTGGTATTTTTAAAGCGCTGACAATCATAAAAATATCTAGAAAAACTTGCATCCTTACGAATGTTCCCCCGGTTTGTCTCCATGGCAGCAGAAAAGTTTAATGTAATGAAGTTACAGAATGCGCCTTTACATGTCAAAGAGAGTAATTTATTTTACTGGATGAAAGTAATTTGACAAGCAAGTTATTTCAAAATTATATAGGCCAATTTGTTATTAAGATATAATAATAGATAGTAAAAAGGCTTTTTTTTTTTTTTTTTTTAAAAAAGGTGCACTGTGTATTTTTTCTGATGGAGGGTCTACCACTTGCAGGTCTCCATGCAGATGTTAGTGCTTTCCCTTGTTTATACAGCATGGAAATTAACTTTGTAATCACAATGGAGACAAGTTAATGGTCAGATCTGTGGAGAAGCAAGCCTGCACATTAGGGCTGTAAGAAAAATCAACTCAGTGATATATCGCAATACTTTATTGTGTGATTCTCGCATTGATTCAAAATGCATCTGTGTCATCCTGTTCTTCATGAAAAAAATCAAGTTCCATTTACTTTAAAAATTAAATTTAATGTATTTTGGTCTCATGAAGGTTTACTCGACCATAATATTATACATAATTATTGATAAATCACAATATATATCATCCTGTGTTTTAGTATTGGGATATATTGAATTATAACAGGGATAACGTGATATGTATCATATCTCCAGATTAATGGCAATGCACACCTCTACTGCACACGATAAAAATGTATGTTTTTTTCTGAGAATTTTTGAGCTATTAAACACGTGTTATTAAGTAAATGCAAGGCGGGAATGAAATAAAGAAATAACATCTCCATGGAGACAAGCAAATCCTCCTTAGAAGTCAAATAGTGCACTTTAATACTGTCTCTATCTATTCAAGTACAAGTTGCCATAGTTGGTTTCGGTAAAAAAAACTGTAGTCTAACCTGTCAGTTAAGCCAATTTGAGTGGATATAATTAAGAAATCTCAAAGGCTGCAATTTTCAAAGTACCATAATTTCCTCCACTAACAACAAAATATCCTGTCTTATTCTGCTAACCCTGCAGTTTAGATCTGTACAAACATGTTCTGAAATGCAGGGATGCATCTGATGTAACTTTGTCAGTTCAGTTGAAAATGACATTTGTTAACAAAGTAAACATATTACACAAGAGACCCAACGACACAACCAGGATTTTGGCTGAAATATTATCATGGAACCTATACCCGATCCAGCTAATGTTTCAGTATCGGTGCATCCCTACTGAAGTGTGATTCTTTTGTTAGTTTGTCAGTTCATACTTTTTTTTTATTCCATTGGACATGTTTATATTTATATTTAAACAGAATCCTATTATTCAAACAAAAAATGCTAATTTAATCACAGTCACAATGCTTGTCAGGGAAATTGCACTAAGATAAGATATTTCCCATATCATCTGCTCTACCTGTCGGTGAGTCTTCAGTAGTTTAAATGCAACGTCTACCCGCTTTTTTTTTTCTTTTTCTAGTCCTAATATTATGCTACCTCATGAATTGCTTTAAAATGCCTTGCAGGCTGTACACGCTCTTGTCGTTCATATATTGAGTTTCAAACCAAATTATTCCCAACTGGCATCTGAGTGTTGCTTCATCCTGTTTCCAGAGAGTTCGTTTGAAGGCACTGCTATTATCTGATGAAAGGACAAACTTGCTTATCAGATCTGAAGTTACAGTTGCATGGTTCAGGGGGATTTCTAGTTCAATTAAAACAAGATGCATTTACTGTAATGTGTGCTGTCAGCTCCTAATTATCATGACTGTACAAATCAAAATGATCAGAGTTTTATTTTTTGTATAACTGTGTTAAACACCAAAAGAAAAGATGAACATGAAAGTAAAAGCAAAAAATACACAGACGCGATTGACATAAATAATGAAAAATAATTGTATTCAGTTAGCCCGTTGTGTTTAGGCTCTTAGATACATAATATGCACATTTTTAAGCATTGTTTTCAGTAAAAGCATGTCATTGTAAATAACTTTTGCAAACTTCATCTGTCTGAAAGCTGTGTGTTTAGGGCTTAATGTAAACCAACCATTACGGTATTGGTTCTGGTTGACTCATGTTCAATGAAGAATTTATTTATTTATTTAAAGACACTGCACTTGATTTTTAACATATTAAAACAAACATAAACTAGTTCATTTTAAACAGTTTGCAGTGGCCCAAAGTTATTCCTCACGTGCTTTATGCATTCTAAGCATCCTAATTATTCATGATGAGTTTAAGTGTTTCTCACAACTTTCACAGTTTTACCTTCCTGGTGAAGTTAAAAACTAGCATGCCAACACATTCTTCCTGATTAACAAACAATAAAACACTTTGTACATGTAAACAGCTCCCAGATAACATGTTCTGATCCCAAGAGCTGCTTTTACAATATCTGTACCAGGGCAAGACCCATTCTGCTCCAATACATTTTGCAAGTTGCATCCAACAAGTAGCATAAACTGTGCACGGGTGGCCAAAGTTGTAACTACTTCATTTGGCTGTTTGTTCCACTCTGGTTGCAGATTGGTTGCATAAATAAATAAATAAATGTCTCTCCAGAAGGACAATAATCTTGTAGCATTCTTCACCATCCCTAAACTGTAGCCGCAGCGAACTATTTTTAGAAGCATTCCGACTCGTTCTGCAGGTTTCAAATCACTTTCAGTTCAGTGCTTTATTTTATGTGGACGCTGAATGCACATGAATGATGTTGTATGTCTTGTGTGCTCAGCTACTTTGGTCCCATTTGAGTCAAGTGCAGCGGAGACTTTCAGACGGTGCTGCAGGAGAATAAGTCCTGTTTGGGCTTTGAGTTTGTGTTGGTTAAAACTTGATCCTCATTAGTCGCCTGTAATTCTAGCCATTTCATTTGAACTAGTTACACATTTTTTTCTGATCTATGTAATGATTATGGAATTGTGTTTTTTTTTTTTTTTGTATTTCTACATGTGCGACTGTGTTTTTAAACTCCATACACCTTCACTAAAATCATTTGGAGAATTTTAGCTCTGAAATTCCCAGTCTCTGCTGAACAAGAGGTAT
Source organism: Scartelaos histophorus (assembly GCA_000787155.1). Lineage (NCBI taxonomy): Eukaryota > Metazoa > Chordata > Actinopteri > Gobiiformes > Gobiidae > Scartelaos > Scartelaos histophorus. Next base: position 38,945 of record KN493625.1, on the reverse strand, counting down.
AAGGTTGAAAACTACCGCTTCATCACATCCCACAAGAGCATTTTGAGCTTTGGAGAAGTAGATAATATCAAATAACAAATGTGTGAATGAAACAAAGCACAACGTTGTCATTATAACAAGACTCAAAGCTCACGAGAGTCAATTTTGCGTAATATATGACCTTAAATCATAGAAGTTACTGCACAGGTTCCACAATAAGATTCAAACAAGATTAATCAGGTTCCAACAGATGAATACTGCAGTTGTGTCCTTTGGCAAGACACTTTACCTGCCACAGTAGCTGTACCCACTGTTGAATTTAAGCGTGTGAATGTTTGAGTAGCTTCTCTCCAGTCAAGCAAATATTAACAATTCTGTATTCGGCTCCCCGGTATAATCACTCTCCTTTCGTAATCCTTTTATGACTTGCACTCTTGAGCGCCCCCTGGGATTTTAGGCTTTCCCCACGTCTAAACCACAAGGAATGGAACCCTCCGAGCGGCCTGCACTCTATCTCTTCTCATTATACACGTACACGGGCAGGGCATGGAACCATAATGAGCCTATAATAACAATACTTCCATTAGACTAACCCTTCATTACAAAGCTGCCCGCGCGCTGAGTTCATACGGAGCACAGGCCAGAGTCGTGCTGTGGCGACGGGAAGTTTGTGAAACACTCCACTGACGCCACGGAATCCGCCCCGATAAAACCTCCAACCTGCCCACCGACCCGGGAGAATTTGACCCTATCTGCCGATCTCAACGCAAATCTTCACGAGTCATTTGGCCAGTCCCGGTTTAATCCAATTGTTTGATCTGTTTGACTTTCGGTATGGACTTGTGCAAGTTTAGACATAGCTTAGTTTAGATCTGGTTTAGACTGACTTGAGAGATCCAAGTTTAGTCCTGTTTTAAACCTTTGTCCTTTAAACCTCGTTTGTCTATATAGTCATGTTTGAAGTTTTTTTCCTCGTTTTGTCTCTGTAGAGATTCATTTTTTGTCTTTGTTTAGACCTGGTTTAGTCTGTCTTTAAAGGTTTAGTCCTATTTAAGACTTGGTTTAGTCTCTATAGCGACTCATGCTTAGTCTCTATCTTAGAACTGGTTTTGTACATGTTTAAAGATCCAAGTTTAGTCCTGTTTTAAACCTAATTTGTCTATATAGAGTCATGTTTGAAGTTGTTTTCCTCATTTTGTCTCTGTAGAGAATCATTTTTTGTCTTTGTTTAGACCTGGTTTAGTCTGTCTTTAAAGGTTTAGTCCTATTTAAGACTCGGTTTAGTCTCTATAGCGACTCATGCTTAGTCTCTATTTTAGAACTGGTTTTGTACATGTTTAAAGATCCAAGTTTAGTCCTTCTTTAGACCTGGTTATTCCTTCTTTATTCCTCACTTAGTCTTGTTTTCATTAATTATTTTCAATTACTTTATATTTAGGCCCACTCTAGATGTGGTTTAGTTTACTGGCTTATTTTATTAAAAAGGCAGTGTGGTAAAAACGAGGCTACTTCTGTCATTAACATTTTATATTTTTATTCCGGATTGTGCCCAGTAGAGGCTAAAAGAGGCAGAGGATATCATACAAGACGTGATCATAAAAAGAACTTAGAATCACAAATGAAGTTGTTTCCAGTGCTCTTACCTGCAGACAGAGGACGCATAAAAGAACGTCATATTAAAACAGTTTGCCCATTATGTCCAAAGTTTTAGTAAATAATAATAAATCAGCGTTGCAGTGTTCACCAGTAAAAGCATGTTTGAGATGAACATTTGAACCTCGTATCTGGGACACAGTCAGGTCATGGGTATGGAATTTAATATCAAAATAGTGCGTCCATCTGTGTTTGTTACATGAACCTGTTTATACTTGTCTCTACGTGATTTTACATCAGTGGGAACAGATGTAGACTAATGACTAATAATGATGCTTTTGAGGAACAATATTGATCTCATAGTCCTTATTTTCAGTGGTGGAAGGTAATGAAGGACAAAAGTAAAAGTAAAATCACTTTAAAATTTAGAAATTGTTTGATTCACTTAAAATCAGCTAAATTCTTGCTACATTTTATTCTTTAATTGTTCAAAAAAAATTCTGCAAATACGTTTTTAAAGAGGTGCTCGCAGTTTTACTCAAGTCGTTTTCTCATGTGATACTTTTACTTGAGTAATCCTTTGAACCTGTATGTAACACATTTGAGTACTTCATCCACCACTGCTTGTTTTGATCAGTCCCACTGTCTCATTCAGTGTTTTTTTTCTTTACTACCAATACTATTTGCAGAAGACAGAAGATTATTGATCCACACAAGACATTACTTGGACACAGTAGCTCACAGATCACATTATTTTACAATAAACAAAATAAATAAATAAATATAAAATAAATAAATAAAAATAGCCAGACTTGTAAGGAAAGACTACAAAGATGATATGCTGATTGACAGAAACAGGCTTATCTGTTTCATAAAGGGGAGTTGTACATTTGTATGGTATGAATGTAGTATTTCCTGTATTTATTTATTTATTTTTTTAGAACAACTGCATAATATGCATAAGTTAGCCAAGAGGCTAGTTTGCTTTTGCAGTCCTCTGACAGATGTATAGAAGGCAACCTTAGATTTATTTACCTTTATTTCTTTGTTAAATAAATCCATACAGCTTTCTTCATACAGCTCTGGAAAAAAATTAGATCATTGCATTCTTTTTTTTTTTTTCTGAAATCAGCATCTCTACATGTATGACGGCCGTTCCATTCCAGCGCCTGTTGAATTCCAACACAGGCTCAGCTCATTCTGCTTCATGAGGAACTAATCACCTCAAACAAATCTGATTTAAGGAGGAAAAGTATAAAAACCATTGCTGTGTTCATGAAAGCTGCGATGTGGCTTATTCCATCAAATACTGACTTCTGAACTCTTTCTAAATTATTATGTTTTAAAATGAATATGATCTTCTTTTCTTTGCCTTATTTGAGTCTGAAAACATTTTGCATCTTTTTTGTTATTTTGATTTTCATTTGTCATTTTCTACAAATAAATGCTCTAAATGACAATATTTTTATTTGGAATTTGGGAGAAATGTTGTCAGTAGTTTATAGAATGAACCAAAAATGTTCATTTTACTCAAACACATATCTATAAGTAATAAAATGAGAGAAACTAATCATTTTGCAGTGACCTCTTTGTTTTTCCAGAGCTGTATTTGATGTTTACTGTCTGTCTATCAAATTTAGTTTCAAACATAAAGAAAGAAAAGTAGTAAACACACCGTTGCATTCTCTTCTGGCTCCTTCTGACCATGGCCCCCCCATTGGAATATTGTCCTCCCTCTATAACTGCTGCTGTGAGCCTCATCATTTTGGTCTTAAAATGTTCGGATTAACCCGCTCTACATGATCCTGGTGGGTATTTTTGTCGCTGTTTTTTCCGTCAAAAAAATCCTATTCATAATATAGAGCTTCGGTCCGTTGTGAGCTTCATTTGGGTGGAACTGGTCACTATTGTTGACGTCACACTCACTTAGTCCACTTCTTTATACTGTCTATGGTCCAGACTATTGCATGACCAGTCAAAAGTTCAGACACGCTCTATTTCTTTAGTAGTTGCTTAACTTTATCTTTCTTTACAACATAATCCCATACATCTTGCTTCTTATTTGATGTCGTCTGTGTAGATTTCAAATGTAAAATGTAGTAAACACATAGAAAAAACCGTGGGACTTCCGGTTGGCAACGGAGCAAGATGGCGGACTAATTTCAGAGCTCCTCAAAGTAGAGCAGCTTCCCCCTTCAAATTCAAGTTCTGCAGTTATTAATGTCTCTGAAAGTATGCGCGGGGGAACTAAGAAAAAGTTAAAAAAAGATGCAAGAACCGAAAGAACAGTCAAACTCGGAAGAACAAGATGAGGCTCATGCTAACACAGATGAAGAAGATGGCGAGGCAACCGAGACAGAGTCACGTCACGAGGGCATCGAAAATATCAGCAAACAGATTAGTGACCTCCGAACAAAGCTGGAAGCAGATTTTAATAAGTTTAAAGATGACTTCAGGCGAGAGTTAAAAGAGGACCTCAACAGACTAAAAGAGGAAACTAATCAGGAGCTAACAGCTAACAAGCTAGCGGCGCAGGACCGGCGGCTTGACGAAGTTGAGAATCGAGTTCAGGTTCAGTCCTTAGAGGAGCAGAAAAAACTCACAAAAGCTTTAGGACTCCCTATCGAGGGCAAGGAGAACAAACATGCGTATATACGGGGCCCGGGAGGGGGTCGAGGGAAGCGCGGTCATCAGTTCTGTGCAATGGTTGATTCGCGAGGAGCGTCTCATTGACGACAGTCCATCGCTCTCTGGGTCCCATGCCGAGACGCTATCCCCAGGTCCATCAAATGTCAATTTTCTGCAGTTTAAAACTACAGAAACTGTCCCGAGAAACGCCTGGCAAAAGAAGATTTTCCTGGGAGACAAGCCGCTTGCCTTTGACCACGATTACAGTACAGCAGTGGTACAACAGCGTCGCGCTTATAATGACGTGAAGGACGCGCTCAAGCAAAAAGGCATTAGACTCCAATCGCCATTCACCAAACTGCGCGTTCATTGGGACACAGATCTAGATCTGGGGGCCTGTGTGGGCCCGTGATCTGCAGCGGAGGATTCACGGTTGAAGAGCCCCGGGAGCGCGGTGCTCGTCACCATGGCGACCGGCGACCCGGAGAAGTGACGGTGGAGCCAACGAGCGCGCGACCGACGTAAAGAGTCTCAACACAGACGTCCCACACACGCGGGATCTGTAGGTACTGTGTCTCCAAATAGAGCCAATTAATTCTCACAGTGTCGGTTCAAGCTTAGTTTATTTGCTCTGCTTTGAGGTCGCTAACAACCTATAGTGATACACAGCTTGGGTTATTCACTCATTCTAGGAGGGGGCCCGGCAAATGCGAGGCTTTCCCCCTCATTTGTTCATGGGAACAATACCCCGAGTGTATTCCAAATACCTCGTCCTGGAAGTCATACAGTTATGACATTCAGAAGTGTTAACAATATTAGCTCATTTGTTTATTTGTTTGTTGCAGTTTCTATTTGTCTCATATTTCTGAGGTTTGTGAAGGCGGAGGAGCACGATATTATATTGTTTATATTGTCGATACTATATTGTTTCTCAATGTCTCAAAACTTGAAGTAATGTCAATTAACGTTAACGGTCTGGGCAATCCAATTAGGAGAGCTAGGGTAATGATGAAAGTAAAAAAAGAAAATAAACAGGTTATCTTCTTAGAGGAATCTCATTTGTCACCACAAGAGAATGAGAAATTACATAAATTTGGTTATAAGATAATATTTTACAGCTCTCATGTCGACAGTCATAAAACAGGAGTGGCAATTCTTATTTCAAACTCCCTGACATTTGAACTCTTTAAAGAAATTAAAGATAGAGAAGGCGCTATATAATAGTGAAGGGTAGGGCTGTGAATAACATATTAACCCTTGCCTGCATGTGTGCACCAACAAACTGTGATAAAACCTTCTTTAAAGAACTATTTGATGTTATTTCAATGTTATTTCAAGCCCTCCCAACAGAAATTCATACCCAGCAATTTGCAGTCTGGGACAAAATGATATCAAGATTCATATGGGGTGGGAATAGACCAAGAATACGTTTCTCTACCTTACAGTTGCCAAAAAATAGGGATGGTTTGGCTTTGCCAAACTTAAAATTGTACTTCCAAGTGCGTCCTCTGGTTCTCTGGTGTGATAGTTCATACTCTACTAGGTGGAAGGACATTGAGACCAACATACAGGGTTATGCAGTCCAAACTTTGCTGGGACACCTTTAAAACTGACATCCCATTAGGGGTAACTGGTGGGATCACACCTTGCAATCCCTCAGGGCATATTGGCTGAGGACCGCTGCCCTGATGCCATGAAAATAATGCTGGTCACTGTATTCATCTTTTTACATTGGTGATGCTCCTCCTCCCATATGTCATTTTTTTTTTTTTTTCTTTAAAAAAGAAAAAAACATGATTTAATTAGAGGGTGAGTCCAAACTTTTTAAACATGCACAAGTCAAAAGTTTGAACACACACTCCCGCTCTCTCTTCGCTACATTATCCCATACATCTTTCTTCGTATATTTGATGTCTTCTGCGTGCATCTAAAATAGAAAGTAGTAAACATATAGGAAAAAACACCGAATGAGAGGGTCATTTCAGTTCAGACTCTGGACTGGTAGTGTACTTGTGTCTCAGATTTGTTGGAGGAGTTTCCTGAGTTGGAGACAGAACATTGTCCAAAGCACACACCAAACCCCGGGGAAACGTCTGAAAAATGACACCAAGAATTAGAGGAATTCTGCTGCTCTGAAGGAGATTTGGAGTGTCTGGGTGAATGGACACACACACACACACACACACAGACACACATAGACACACACACACCATACAGACACACACGCACACACACACACATGCACATACAGACACACACACATATACAGACACACACACACACACACACATACAGACACACAAACAGACTGCCTTCTGAAGATCGAGGAAATGGGCTAATTGAGGTGGCAGACCTATGAGGAAATGAGTCTTGGCTTTAGTTGCTTTTGATTTACTCCTCAAACGGCGTGTGGTATTTTTCCTTGTTTTTTCTAATCTTTTTCCTACCGAGAGTGTCAGTGTTGTATACTTGACAAAATAGTGCGTCGTATTTTTTATATCTCTGCAGTTGCACGCACAAGTGAAGGCAGTTAAAGGTGCATGGTGTAAATTTTCCAGTGGAGGGCCAAATTATTTTCTCCACAGAGATGTTATTACTTTGTCTGGAATGTTTCACAGTATGGCATTAAACCTTTCTATCACGAAGATCAAACCAGACCAAGTTACAGGTTAGATCTGTGGAGAGGCTACCCCACGCATACTCAGAATATCTGTTTCTTTTAGTATTTTTGAGCTATAAAAACACCCACAATTAATAATAATAATATAATAATAATAAATGTAAGGTAGAGCTGCTTAATGTCTTACTGTGGAACATTTCAGGCAGAGAAATGACATATCCATAGAAACAAGCAGGTGACAGATGTAAAAGTACAAAATGAGACCAATGTATTACTTTATTAGGCCATTAAAACAACTTGAATCTAATGTGTGTAAACTTATTAACCAAAAAATAGACATATTTATGTTCTGAGAAACTTAGAAATGCATGTGTCCTTGCATCTCCACAAACCTGACATTTATTTAGAGAAGTGCCTCCTCTTGCTTGTTTCCATGGAAATGTTTCTTTGGCTATAATCTTTCACAGTATGGCGTTTAACCTAAATCTCTTCCATGCAATCATACAGATGATGTGCCACCTTTACAATTTTGCATGCTATATCTTTAAACAAAAATTCATAATACTTCATAAATCCAGTTTAAAGATCTAGTGGAGAAAAAAATTGCAAATTGCATTTAACAACATTTTTTTTTCTGGCAAACATTACAATTTCGACTTAATATAATAATCACATTTCAAAACATGATTGTACAGACTGAAAGTACAGGGTTAGCAGTTTTACTAGCAGTAAAACTAGTTTTACTAGTTAGCAGTTTTTTTTAGAATAAGACAGAATATAGTTTTAGAGGAAATGATGGTAGAAAATTGCACCTACAGTGAATTGCTACTTGTGTCCATTCAAATTGCAATAGGGCAGCGCAAGGTTAAACAAAATTGAATTGATTATGCAAAGGAAAGCTCTGAAATATAATGAAGTGAAATGAAAACTAAAGCAAAAGTATTACGTTATACTATACCAATTTTATCATCCCATCAATGTCCTCAGGCCTTAGTTTAATTATTTGAAATCTTTAAGAGGAAGTAAGCAAGGACTTTGTTAACTATTCTTTTCTGCTGTGGGTGATTTGGACGGTTATTGACCTGGCATCAACACAAGGTCGTAACAAGTGAAGAGTCCACAGTGTCAGTGCTATGTTATCTCCCGTCGCCATGGTAATGCCATGGTATCTTTAGTTTTCGTGTGGGAACAAGTGATCAACTTTTGGGAGCTGTCTTTGTTTCATTCCCAAAATGTAGAGTTCTAATGTGATGAATTCAGGCTGTGCACAAATAAGCAGCTGCGTATGTTACATTTTTATCGTAAGCTTCAAAAACTCCAGACAATGCATTGTTTATTTAGTTTTTTCTCATGTTTATAAAAGACGGTTTATATCACTTGGTGACACACTGTCTCTCGTTGAGACATGTACATTTTTGTTTTAGTTTAACTTTTCACTATAATATATTACTTAGAATGACTGTGAGCTTCTAGATATAGGCAGTACTGTTCTGTCCTCATGGCCTGTTGACCCCAGGTTGACCTTGGTGCTGCTGTGTAAAGTTGACATACTGTATTCTTTCTTCTTTTCCTCATCCTCCTGCCAGGTATTACTGACTGAGACTGTGGTTCTGGAGTGTGCACCTGTACACTGTCGGCACAGACTGTTTATCACCTCAGATTTTTGGAAATAATTTTAGACTGTAAACATGCACAATTGGTGAGATTCTTGTATTGACCCTGTTGGTAAATTTGACCTCTGCATTTGACATATCCTTCAGTGTCACTGGGGCACCTCATCAGGAACAGAGGGAACCACAGTGCAGCTCCAGATCTTAGTCTGGACTGCCCTAGCTGGAGGATTTTACCTATTGTGCTGGACAAGTGAAATGGTGAAGGAAACCCACCCAGACACAGAAAGAACATGCAAACTCCACTGAGAGCGTGCTAGCCACTCAGCCTCTATGCCTCCTATTTACTAATCAACACATTTTATCTAATTTAAAAAGGACTTTAAACCTCTATTACGTGCATCTGTACGCTCTGTAGACCACAGCAAACAGTGAAACTCGGCTCATGCTCTGACTCTATACCAAACCATCTCAGTAATGCTATGTGAGATAAAAAGCATTGAAATCACATCAGATCAATATTATCTGAGTCCGTATAAGGCCCTGGCAGGAGGGCAGCCAGAGGAAGGCGACATGTTCTGTTTGCTGTGAAAACATGTGTCGATAAGAGAGAAGTATCTGTTTCTATGCAATTACATCATGACACCAACCAGAGCCCAGCAAATACACACCACCAGTTCCTTATTTAGCACTGAGAGGAAAAGGTGCATTTTTGGAGCATTACCCAGTTTCAAATAACAATTATAAAGGCACAAATAAATGTTTTCAACAAGGGCTGGCCGATATGATAAAAGTAATCAAGATTTTTTTTCATCATATTTGAACTCTTTAAATAGCTTTCTTGAACAAGACAGAACATAGGGCTATATATCACTTCACTACGTATAATTGAATTGATGTTATTGTTATTATGTATTGTGCTGCCTGAAATTAATTTTCATCTGGATAACAAAATATTTCTAATCTAATCTAAAACATATGTACTTCGATATATCAGACTCAAGCTGATCATTGACAAATAGAAATGAATTAGACATGACTGAATTGCATTATTTGCACAAATCTGTGTTGAATGTTAGTATAAATGATTTCCCCCAATAAACAACACTCTATCCATGACAATAGTTTTATATTTAGAAAATATCTTGACAAATAATTGTGATTATTTTGTTTGGTTTGTCTGATATTGTGCAACACAGAGGTGAGTAGTACACAGTTTGCAGTTTTCAGACAGGATCTTATTCATATTTTAATTTGCAGTAGTAATACTTATACTTGAGTACTAGTGTATTGTTTATTACTCTTCCCACTGTGAGTAAATCTAAACGTGACAAAGCTTTATGTTGACGGTATGAAATGATTTGAGGTTTGTGGTTATTGCTGACAGTACATTTGTCACGTTATAAAGAGATGAAACTTAGTGAGTTTTCTCTAAGTCCATACATGTGCAGACAGTCACAAGATGATGTGTTCACTGACCATCTCATTCACCCCATTTTTTCCTTTGAACTTATTTTGTTAACAAGGAAGAGGCTCAGTACAGATTTTTATACCACAATGATGATAATTAACACTTTTTTAGGCAATAGAATGTACCGGTAATAGAATATTTTTACTCAATTATCAGTAACTCATTTTTGATATATTTTACCCAAATGATGACTATTTTCTGTCATAAAACCATGTCCAATTCTGATATAGATGTAGATCTTTCAAAAAATATTCTGGAAAGGTTAAATGTTGTCACTGTATTGTGGGTATACTGTATTAGTGGAGTCACGATACAAAGATTAAATTTCTTAATACAGATTCCGATCCCATAATAATAATAACTTAAAAAAAATCTTTATTTAGACAATAGAAGTAATTATTCAAATAAATGTTCAGTATTAATTCATAGTATAGTTTTTTTCTATTCCCATCTGTGTTCTTCTGCAGTGGTCCAGGTAGGTTCCATAGTGGTCCATGGGCGTATACTAGTCTATTTGCTCTTATACTGTTCTGATACGGCTTAAAATTATTCTAAAGCTATTCAGGAAAGGTTAATTTCTGTCCTGTGAATGAGTCTTTTTTGAGAATCAATACCTGCTCAAATGACGATCTAGTTTCAGTACTATTTTTAGTATCAATGCGTATCTGATTTTCAATCATTTTGACAACGCTATTCTGTATACCTGTCCATTTGAGTATCAAGTTTCAATACTAGTTTTAGAATCAGTTAGTATCTAGTAGGTACCAATAGCTTTGACAATCCTACTTTGAATTGCACACAAAATATTGCACTTCTCTTATTTTCTGCTATAAAACGTTAATGTCAATGTGTTGACATATGTTTTGTGGTTGTCTCTAACAGTGCTATGAGTGGCACGCGCCTCGCCTCCACCTCCTCTGCAGTCTCCACGGTGACAGGAGGCGGTTCCCATGGCAGCCAGCCCCCGGCCTTCGTCCTGCCCCCTCGAAACGTCCGGGTCGCTCTGGGAGGAGACGCCCGGCTGGAGGGAAAGGTGAGATCATAAGACACAAGTATCCATGGAGTTCTGGTTTTCTTAGACTACAGTATGAACCTAATTAATTGTAAACTAGTGGCTGCTTTGGAAGTATAAATCTGCACCACCATAACTCCACACCACTTTCAGACTAGGCAATGTGGGTGAAATGTTTTGCCTGAAGACCAAACAACAGTTTTTGCTACTGGTGCCCACTGTGACACCTGGTGGGTCCCAATGGTCTCCCATCCAAGTACTAACCAGACCTGGCCCAGCTTGGCTTCTGACATCTGATGAATTCAGGCTTTGGCAAGGAGGTTTGGCTTAAATCCACCTGCAGCCAGTCATGAACCAATGCTAGTGCAGCCTTTGCAGCTCAAGGAGGGAATTCTGGAGGTTCTGAGCTTTCACGTGAGACATGGCTTTTCCATATACGGAGAGAAGGAACAAAATGGTTTTGTCTGTCTGCAGGGTGCTCAGACTCAACTTTACAACATATAACCCATAACAACTATAGACCCACATCAGCCCGTTTGGGATTGCAATGTGTTTGATGCAGCTTTGTGCACATTTGTTTAGTTTTTACAGAAACAAAACTCAAAACCTCACGATTCATTTGCATAAACTATAAGGATTATCTGTGTTCTTTCTGTGGCAGAGGGAGGTGTTGCTCATGGTGAGTCTGTTCTGTGTGTGTATCATGTTGGAGATGGCCGAGCCTTTGTGTAGTTGCATGGTGCCTAGTCTTGTATCTACTTGCCAGATAGATGATGGACGTTGATAATCTAAGCAGAACAGAATCTCTGTTTTCATACCAGAATCACGCACTGGGCCCAACAAAGCTGAAAACAGCCTTATTTCCAGTTTCCTTGAATATTTCGCTCGGTTGAAGCTGGAGCAGGTACAGAGGCGGTGAGCGCAGGATTAACTTCAGCTCAGATCTTGTTGGCAGCAGTGCTCTGAGGAGAAGCAGTGGACCACAGATCAGGTTAACACGAAACATGGACACACTCAGGAATTCACACAAGCGTTTTAGGGGTGCTCTGGAGGTGTTCCCTTTCTCCCACGCACCCCGAACGCACCATCTGTACCTTCTTAGCCACATTCCCACCAATAAAAAGGGATTTAGAGAGGAGCTGTAGTAAATCAGATGTGATCTTTTTATTAGAATTTGGGAATATTTCTGGAATTAAAGGAGCATTATGTGATTTTTCTGATACATGGTCCACCATCTGTTCTTTTCTTGGATGTTGCTGCTTTGCCTGGATTGTTCCTCAGTATGATATTAAACTGATTAAACTGACAGTTTCTAACTTGGATGTATTCAGTTGCAGGATTTTTATTCCTTTACGATACTTTGAAAACTTTTACTGGCACCTGATTGTTTCGATAGCAAGAGAAAAGTTGCACAATGCTTCTTTAAACAACAGTCTTACAAGCAATCCAACCAATGTTTAGTTATTAAAATTACAAAAAAAAACATTTAAAGTATCACTATAGTACTTCTCAGTGTAATTCTGTTGCAGTTAATACCATTAATACTATGAAAAATGTTCGAATGATCTGGAATGACTATTCTGGAATTAGCCATGGATCATTATGTTGTATTTTGGACATTTTTAATCACAATACTCATCTAAAATGACTTAATTACAGAAATAAGTCTAGGAAAATTGTGGAGCTCAATGAGGTATTCAGAGCTGATTCCCATCTTCCTTTTTACGGTACATATATGTCTCCTATGGATAGCTGCAAAATTTACACCATTATAGCTATGCAATGCTGCAGAATCTTGCACGCGTCACTGATTTAAAGAAAAAAAATTGGAGAATGAAATGAGTATAGAGCAGTGGGGGGGAGTTTGGAGCTCTTAACAGTCCATTTTGCACAATATGTCTCCTCACATAATATCTTCCATCAGCAAAATATCTCATAAATCATGCTAACCTTGTACTTTACTCTTATACACAAATGTTCTGAAATACCTGGGATTCTTGTATTAGTTTAACAGTTAAGATTTATGTTTGCTTTCAAATGTTTATAATCCTTGATGTGTTTAAAATGTTCGCTGTGAACTGAATCCCAATTTTGAAATCACATGTCAGAACTTTTGTGGTCATTCCTAAAATCTGCAAAGCATTTGTTCAAAGATTGTACAGGGTGTCCCAGTAGTAATGCATACTCGATTCAAAACCATAATGTTTTCCTCTCAAATTTACATGTCAACAATAGATATCATAATATATATGGGCTAGGTTGAAGTAGTAAATGAAACAAATAAATGATTTCATTCTCAATTTTCTTTTTTGCTTCTACTGTGGACCTTTCCAGTGCCTCTGAGGCCCCAGACACCACTTTGCGAATTCCTGATTTAAAGTTTTCTCTCACTTACTTTATGCATTCCGAGCATCCTCATTGTTCACCACAATGAGTTCGCACGCACTTTTCACAACTCTCAGAAAACAAAGTTTTGCCTTGATAGTAAAAGTAACAACATCTAGCATGCTTACGCATACTTCCTGATTTTTGGACAAAAAGATGCTTTCTAATTAGGTGCGGACAGCACACAGCAGACGTTTTTGACCTTGAGCTGCCTAAACAGTATATGGGTCAATGGCATAACGTCGGTCCAATTGCGATTTCTTCAGATAAAAAGGTTCAAATTTCATAATAATTCTCACATACCTGTAGTACCTCTGACCTCCATGAAACCAAATATTTTTTTTCAGAAATCATTACTTTTTTTGTATTTAATGTGTTAAAATATCATGTGGTGCGAACGTCCGCCCTTAACTGCTGATTTTTAAACTTCTTTTAAATCTAAATAATCTAAATCTCTAAATCTACTCAAATTTATTTTCTTTCTTTTTTGGCATATTTTCTGAAATGTTTTGTAATCCATCTTGAAATTTCAGCTTTCTTGAATAGCTATTTCCTCCATAATATGCAAACAAATATTCTTTGCATATTAGCGTACCATTTTTTTAAGATATCATGTTTTCATGTTTTCAAATATCAATATCATGTTCATATGACTCAGAACTTAGGTTAACATCCCAGCCATGTTTTAACCAATTTTAAGGCTATTCTCGGTCGCACCACATACATTTTTTTTCATGTACATAAATAACACTAAAAATGCTTAATATAAGTGTCAAACATAGATTTATGCACCTGACATTGTAAATATTTTAAAAAGTACAACAGAAACGAAATTTTAAAATTGGCCTGTTGAAAATCCTTATACGCCATTGGCCTATTTTTGTACCGGGGCAAGACAAATTTTCCTAAAAAAAAAAAAAAAAGACAAAAAAAGTTAATACTTGCTACATATAGTCCCTATAAGTCACATTTATAGATTTGCTTGCCTTTGCCGGAGATACAGGTAATGCTTTCTCATAAAGAGCCTCAGCGAACTGAGTGGTGTGAGAAAGGACTTCTGGGAGTTGGAGTTCGTGAC
>KN493623.1:0-12795 GCA_000787155.1 Scartelaos histophorus | reverse complement strand
GGCAGACCCTGTGTTACTATTTTTGTACTACGTGCTACTAGCAAACATACCCATTAAGAGATTTTCTAGCAGATCAGGGACAATTTGATCAATTAAGAGCGATATTGTAAACTAGTAGCCTAATTTAATCCCGGTAACATTTTTTTTAAACTAAGTTTACTTAGAATTATACAAATACAATTTCTTGTAAAAATCAAATACTTTAGTAAAATTATAATTTCCACTTTTAAGACTCTATTAGATAGTTTTAGGTGTAAAAAAGTACTGAAGTATACTTTGATGACTACAAGATTGAATAATTACAGATGTATAGTAGCATTTAGGCATTTAAATACAAAACTGACCAGTGACATTACTCATTGTTGCGTTCTACCTGTTGTCTTCGAAGACTTTGCTTTGTTCACCTAAAGTGCACAAAATCTGAACAACAGCCACGTTTTGTGTCCTCATTTACATCAACACAAGGGCCACGCGGGTATTCACAAGTGGACATTTTGGAAAGAGGGGGCGGCACGCCAAAAAGTCTTGACCTAGCAGTTTTGCCCACATCACATGACTAGTCGGCCGTAGGGTCTGTTGAACTTGTGTCATAGCTTTTGTTGGGAGATTAACATAGAACACACAATGTGGAGCTAGGCCCGAGCTGCCAACACTGGTCCCAGTCCTGGTGTAGACTCCCAAAAAACCTGGTTCACTTCAGCTTTACCACCGCTGCCGGGATGCTACTCCTCCTGACCTTGGCGACCGTTTGATCGAAAACATCTCTTCTCTTCATCGTCATTGATCGAGAGTCTCTGAAGATAAGTAAGCAAGCGGTGGAGAGAGAGAGAGAGAGAGCACGCCAGGTTATTTTACTCATCCTGCCCCCATCCAATGAAACCCAACTGTGTTTCCAAGAGCACCATCCACCAACACAGTGAGTCCTCCTTCTGTCATGTTATATGTGTCATAGATGTAGAGCTTGGGTCAGCCATTTTGGATTTGAACAAGGTATATGAGCACTGGTTGTTTGAGCGTGCTCTGAAGGTGACTTGTTTTTGAGTGGGCAAATACAGATAGAGCTAGAGTGCCACTGGATCACACATATATGACATCTGACCAATCACCTTTCACAATAATGTAGGGTGAATTTTTTGGACAACCGTTTTTCGCCTAACCCCCACGGCTCGAGCTCATCCTTATTCTCCATGTCTTCGTCCTGCTCAGCTTCCTCCTCCTCTTCCTCATAATGACTAGGCTCCTCTATAGACGTCTCCAGGTGATAGCAGTAAGGTTGGCCCTCCGTGTATTCGTAAATAGTGGGTAGGCTACTTTTGAGGCTGCATCGCCGACGTAGCGCCACCAGCAGAGGTTGCGGCATGGTAAAAATGTCCACGTTGTTGCCCAGATCGATCCAGGCCAAACTGGAGAACTTCTTGGGATCTTTCAGCATTTCAGTGAGGTCTTTGAGTATGGCTATGGTTAAGCGGTTGCCATTCAAAGCGAGGGTGCTTAGTTTGGGCATCGAACCGAGAAGTGGAAGCAGAAACCTTAAATTATCGTCGTGGAGTTCAGTGAAGCTAATGTCCACAGCTACAACACTGTCTCTGTTGTTTTGGAGGTAGAAGGCAACCTGCCGGACGTCCCGAGTGGACAGGGGGATCCCGGACAGGTCAACCGTGTCGCTGGACAGTTTCTTCTGCAGAGTCGTCTTCAGGCTGTAACACACAAGAAAAAAGATGCATTTCTGACCTATTGCACTGTCAGCCATTATCTAGATGCATTGTAAGTGTTAACAAGTTGTCTTTTTATTAAAATTTTTATTGAAAAATATGATTAATTGTGCTTAAAATATGCACGTTGAAAAAAACTATTGAATTTCTTAACCTTTTCCACAAAATTATTATATAAAATTATTTCCTCTCTTGCCCACTCAATGTTTTTCTTTCCGCAGAAGAAGCTTTTATGGATAAATTAACACCATATTATCCCATTCTTATTTACTGAATTGATCCAGTTTAAGTCAATAATCCTTCAGTGAGACTTGGTTAAGTGTTTTGTGTGCATGATGTGACTATGAAAACGGGGTGACGGGGCTAACTTGGAGCGGAAGGCTGACAAAGTAGAAACTCAGGCAGGGGCTTTGCCAGTGTAAACAGAGGAGCCAAAACATCCGAATGAGGCAGCAGCTCGAGCTTAGAGCTGGGAGGGACATGAGACCAGATCTGAAATGGCTCCAACTATGCATGCACTCGTCTCACTTGTTTTCACTATTGATTTTCATTTAATCTAATGCATTACGGTCTTTTATTGAATGGTACTGGTGAGATCAAATAGTCCCATGGTCTGTCAGGAGAGATTTTGCAATAGAAAATGCAGTGAAATAGTGATGATTTGTGGATAGATTTTAAATTTGAGACTTTGTGGGGCTTTACTTTGAACAATGATTATGCTCATTTTTAGGCTATTGTTTTTGTATTTAGAGATCACCCAATTATCCAGGTACTTATATGTATATATAGCTTAATCACACTCTGCAATGCATTCCCCAACACATTTTGCATGCTAATGCTATACATTGCTTGCTAAGGGGTTTAGGGGTTGTAAGACCAGTATGTAGCCATATCAGTATCATATATGTATCAGTGTTAGCAGAAAATCTATGAGGGTAAAGCCCTCATAGATATAAGGAATCCCAAATTGCAGATTTATTTATATAGAGAGAAAGAGAAAGTGAAAGCTTGTGTTATTGTAGGGAGGCTGACAACTCTAAGGGCCAGAGTTAAATGTATTTAAAACATTTTACAATCAAATAAAAATCACCAAAATAAAATTTAAAAAGTGCAAAAGTTTAAAGTTTCATTTTTGTGAAAGAGGATCCATCAAATTCTTTTCTCCTTGGAGATTTTATTGCTTTGTCTGAAATTTTAAACGGTACGGCATTAAATCTTTCTATCTTCATGGAGAAACAGGCCAAGTTACAGGTCATATCTGTGGAGAGGCAACCCTACACTCAGAATGTGCCTGTTTTTCTAGGTTTCTACATTTTTTGAGGTTTGAAAAATACCTGTAATTGAATAAATGTAAGAGCTGTTTAATGTCACACTGTGGAATATTCCAGGCAGAGCAATGACCATGCTTGTTTCTATGGCAATGACAGCCATAGAAACAAGCAGCTAGAAACAAACAGCCATTATAAGTTCACTAAAAATTAAAATCAAATCAGATCTCACACGTGGCCACTTATCCCCACAACAGTCTAGTCTTTATCCATTATTTACAGTGATCCCTTGACCTATTGTATCCTGTCACTTTAGCGCGACTAAAGTGTCCTGTCATAGCGTTGCTTCGGTGTCAGGGTAAATTATAATATCGTCGGGCGCGTGGTGACTTACGGTGACATCTGCTGCATACCTGTCAGCGGTGCAGCCTTTAATGTGTTTTTAGAATCATGCTGGAAATGGAGAGCGCGTTTCTGCTATAGCCGCGAGCTGTGTTTTTCTTCCTCCATTTAAAATAGAGTGAAGGCGTGATTCATTGGACTGTTCGGCTCAACAAGAAGCTGCTGCTCATCACCAGGTGCACATCCTGACTACAGATTAAAGGTGAATTGTGTAACTTTTCTGATGGAGGATTGCAGGGTCCACCAAATTCTGTTCACCATGGAGATGTTATTGCTTTGTCTGGTATGTTGACTGCCTTTTTTCTAGGTATTTTTGAGCTATAAAACCACTAAAACCACTAAAACTTAATAAATATAAGGTAGGGCTGTTTAATGTTATATTGGACCAGCAATGATATCTACCAGAAAAGTTACATAGTGCACCTTTAATGTGGAAAGTAAATGATAAATAAGCAAGCGGACAGAGAGAGAGCACGACAGATTATTTTACTCATCCTGCCACCATGGTAAATTATTAAATCAGATATTTTTAAGTAGGTCTGAATGCTCTGAAATGTATCCAGTAGATTATACATCACCTACTTCAATTTTTATTTCTATGTGAGTTATTCATCTTCTACATTCTTAGTTATAAGCAAGCGCTCTATAAGCCATGATCCCTTTGCAAATAATCACTTGAATAATTATGGTAACAATTATAGATAAAGTAATTTGAGATTATATTTTATCCATAATCAGACAGCTCTATAGGAAGTTGCATATTGTTTTTGGCAGTGGATTTGCTTTCTAATGCAGCATCATTATATCCATGAATTTATCCTGGTTGTGGGAAGATGAAGCCTCAAATTTAACACTTGTGGATTAATTTAAATAAATAAGCAATTACTTTATTGCAGTGGTTACTTATTTAACTTTTTTGTATTCAGTGATTTAATATTCAATTTCAGTTTTTTGACAGTTGTTAAAGTATGGTATTATGACTTTATACAATACTAATACCTACCTTGTGTCTTGCTTTTCCAAAACATACCTAATGTCTATCAAATTTTAATGTACTAATGTACGCTAAAGTGCGATTACATTAGCTGCCTGTGTCTTCATCCACCTCTCTGCTCTTATTGACCTCAGAGCCCTGTGTAAGACTAATCATCACTGGTCCAGTAATGGCCCCAACCTGGCAACCCTCCTCATGAGGTGAAAATGGATTTTGATCACACAACTCGCTGCTCTTCAGCTTAGCTCAGCCAGCTGAATCCAGGCATGAAAAAGGCATTCAAAGAGGAAGCAAACTCTATTTCTCTAACATTAATCTGATAGTTTCAAAAGGACAGCCAAATGTATCAAGACAAAAGTGGATTTAAAGAAGATCTAATGGATGAAAGGACAACGCAGAGGGCAAAAAATTCATTTTCAAATGGGAGAATATTTGAGTTTCTGAAGAGGCATTTGGACCTTATAAGTGAACAAAAAGAATCTAATTGTGTGGCCTAGAATATTCCACAGTATGGCAATGAATTATCTTATTTATTATTCTTATTAGAGTCTTGAAGTTTTTATTGCTAAAAGAATATTGAAAAATTTACTCCAATACTGTGGAACATTCCAAAGAAAATCTGGTGGATAATTTTATGCAAATCAAAATGTAACTAACTTTACCTGAACACTTTCTCAGGAAGTTTAAGGTTTATATATCAATATCAGTCAAGGTCATTGTAATCAGAAAGATCACACCTACAGCTCTAATGTGCATTTACATAATCTATTACACAGCCCTGACTAATATTACATAATTACATAATAAATTCATCTTTTAAAATGATCTTTAAATGCTTGAGGCACTTTTTTGCATTAAGACGGGCTGCTGGGTAAATTATAATGCAAAATGTATTAAAATTGACAGGTAACTTTTCATTGATTGCCAGTGCATGTATAATTGGATTTTGAAAAATGTGGTTCAGTCATTGATTTACATTGATCTGACAAAGGTTTCATGCTTACAGTCTCTTTTGTGATTCAAAGGAGATTTTATGTCAAGATTATTATCCAGATAAGTCAAAATATATGCTTTGTGTGTGGAGTATTTGAAATTGCAATACATTAAACCCGCTGTATACAGTGGCAGCTCATATCCCTCTGTTAATTTTGCCTGAGCTGTCCTCACTTCCCCCCGAGGCCATTACTCCACCACTCACACCATTATTTTCTGCACAGTCATTTACACTCCAGCCTTGCCCTTATCTCTTTATTATGAGTTTGTTCTTCAACCACAGAAGAGCCACAAACAAACCTAACAAGATCTACGGCAAGACTTTTTCCTCATTAAACAATTTGCACTGCAGCTGATGGACGTTATAGAGGAACATAATTAGCATAGAAAAAGCTTTTGTATCATCTGTACTTTTCGTAATAAAGCTGGTTAAACATTGTTTTGCCAAATGAAGTAGGATTTGCCTATATTTAATAAACATGAGCTATCTAATGTTTATGTTTCCTTTAATCTTTTGGTTCAAATCAGAATGAATGGGTTGCCATATTATACAACTAAAAAACAGTTGCAAATAAACATAAAATGACTCTCTGTTATCTGAATAAGCAGCCCCCAGTAGTTACAGCTCAATGACTGAATTCTGCAGGTTCTGAACTGTCAAATGAGGCCAGTTTTCTCCACATATACTGAGAGGAGAACACTGTGTCCTCACATAGAGAAAAATTGGGTCTTTATGTTTTTTGGGAATAACGGTGCATTGAAGAGTACAAATACCCTATAGTTGCGGGTTTATTATGACTTCATCTGCCACGAGTACATAGAAATAGAAAGCTGGGTGATGTTTCATTTGCGAAAGGTAAATGATACCAAGCGTGAAGCGTGATGGCTAAAAAGGTCACATAAAGTGCTGCCCTTTTCACACAAATGACCCCCTACGAGTGCATAGTCGGTAAATCAGCTCTAACGCTTCAGGCAAGATGTGTCAATGTAATTTTGTGTCTTATTTTTAGTCCAAAATCCTGAAACATTGACAGAATTAGAGGAAATACGAATTTTCATATCAAGTAGCCACTGTCTTGATAGCCAACGCACATACTTATCAGGAGAATCAGTTAATTGCAATTTATAATTGTTTTGTTGCCAGTGAGATGGTGAAAGGTGTGTTTGTATAGACACTCTCACAGCACTCACAGCATCCACGATATTAATAATCTTCTAAAGACTTTGATTTGAATGATTCATGTGACCCCTGCTGTCTCTGTCTCTCACCACTTTTAAGAAGCTACAGACATGACAAGAGGAAAGTGTTCTTGTGTAATAGAACAACCATTAAAACAACGCGCACTTCTACCACAATTATAACATTCCAAACAGAGGCTATTTCATGTAGAAAAACTGAGATGAAAGGCTATTCACATGTTGCTTAGTACTAACCATAGGCTGTACACTGTATTACCAAAAGTATTCGCTCACCCATTCAAAAGATCAGAATCAGGTGTCCTAATCACTTGGCCTGGCCACAGGTGTATAAATATAAAAGAATGGTCAAAAATTCCTATAAACACTCTCCTCAACCTTGTGGACAGTTTTCCCAGAAGAGTTGAAGCTGTAATAGCTGCAAAAGGTGGACTGACATCATACTGAACTCTATGGGTTAGGAATGGGATGGTACTTCAGTTCATAGTATGAGTAAAGGCAGGTGAGCCAATACTTTTGGTAATATAGTGTATATCGAAATGGACATAATGCACTAGCTGCCAAGTTCCAAATAGGAAGTTTGCATGCACAATCTTCAGGCTCCCGCTTACCCCCTACTCCCATTAACTTACATGGGAACTTTTTTGACATTTCTGTGTAACTGCTGCCATGATTCTTGTCATTTTGGTCTCAGAATGTTCATATTAACCAGCTCTACATGATCCCGGTGTTTTTATTTCTATACTGGAGCCCTATATATGTCGCCTGGATCCAAATTCACATCATGAGCTTCATTTGAGTGGAGCCAGATGCTATAGATGACATCACACTCTCTCCGTCCATGTCTTTATATAGTACTAGCATGCACATAAATATCATTATTTCTACCACTAATCTTCACAGTCTATACAAATCAATAGAATATTTAAATGCAATGCAGTTGAAAAGTCCAGGCAAAGCAGTAATGTCTTCATGGAGGCAAGCAGCTGACCAGAAAAGTTGCACAGTCCACCTTTAAGCACTGATAGTGGTAGTACTGCGTCCTAGTATAAACTAATGTCAGTGTAACTCCATGACAGCTCCCCTTGTACGCGTCTTTCTTTCCCTCCGATTTTCTGCGCTGATACCTTTAGCTGACTCATAATGAACCTGTCCCATCTCACTGTGTCTCTTTGTGTCTCCTTGACTAAGAGATTATTTTCATCTTGCAAAATTGAATGCATTATTCTTAGCATCCAGCCCTCTGCGGGAGAAGCAATTGCGTAAAAACAGAGAGACGATAGCCTGTCTCTTTTCATAAGGAGGATTAGTACTTGCACACAGAGCTAATATGGTATTCACCCTTTCAATCTCTGGGAAATCTTTTGACACAGAGGATTAGGGAGGAGACGCAATTGTTATTTAGTATGATCCTTCTAAGCTTTGGTTAATAAACTGAACTATTATATTCTAAAAAGTTGGGACAATAACCATGACCTGTAAAATAATAATAACATTTTGTGGAATTAAATAATGATCCCTTTGTAATCACGGCATCTGGTTACGCAATGTTTTTTGACAGGTACTGAATAGCCTTCCTGATGCATTTAGATATATACTGTAGGGTTATAGTGTGGGGTGAGTGTCTTACCAATGGGCACAACAAGTAGGAGCTTGGAAAGAGGCTGTCGCATTGGCTGTCTCCATTTAGTGGTTGAAAGTTGTGCCACCCGAGCGTATAACTATTAAATTATAGCTTTTAACCATATTGTAGCTCTCTTCTGCACCAGACTGTAGAGGAACAGATGAATTCATTCTTCAAAAGCTCCTCTAGCAGTGAGAGATACAGGACTGCATTTATACCACACTCCATACAACTGAACAACTCATCCTTATGTAACGGGTCACCCTATGTCCTGTCCTGTCGTCATCAAATCATCTTTGCATTGTTTTTTCCACCTCTTGCATATAGCTGAGACAGATTACTTTATTTCATTATTTTATTTTTGCATATCCATTTATATAATTAGGCCTTATTTGACACCAGTTTCTTGCACTTTTTAATTAGAATTTATTATGACTTTTTCCCTTTTTACCCTATGTCCTGTCCTGTCGTCATCAAATAATCTTTGCATTGTTTTTTCCACCTCTTGCATATAGCTGAGACAGATTACTTTATTTCATTATTTTATTTTTACAAATCCATTTATATAATTAGGCCTTATTTGACACCAGTTTCTTGCACTTTTTAATTAGAATTTATTATGACTTTTTCCCGTTTTTATTATAATATATTGTAACGTGTGAACTACTGTAAGTGCATCCACGCGTTCAGCTTTTAAGAGATCTGATTGGCTGTGGTCAAGTCAGTAAGTAATTTGCATTGTGGATCAATAAGGTTTGTCTAAGTCTAAATCTAACATAAAGAGAAATCCTGCTAGGCCTTCATCAGACAAATAGCTATTTGTCTGATGAAGGCCTAGTGCAAAAACGTTGCATGTTCTGATAAATCTTCACAATTTGCTAGTAAGACGGTGTGCGGGACTTTTCTCTATGTTCTTGAGTTGCTCTCTCTCCTCCAACGCACCCGTTTTGAGGAATTGATGTGCGAAGTTCTCATCCTTATACTAAATAATCGGAAAAAAGCTAAAAAATAATAATCAAAACTGGTAAAGGCATCCACGCGTTCAGCTTTTAAGAGATCCGATTGGCTGTGGTCAGGTCAGCCCGTGGCCAGCTCTGTCCTGGTTCAATGTCAACTACAAAGCTGAAGACTTCTCTCTTTCTCCCCTCATCTCCACGTTCAGTCGAGAGCCAGCCCAGAGCCCCGGATTTATGATTATTACATTAGTGGCTGGAGGTCTGGGCACGAGGGCTTACCACGCCTGGGATTTCCGTCGGGACATGCTCTGCCGCAGCCACTTGGAGTGAGGGGTCAGGTGGTAGATCAGCTGTCGGCAGATCTTATCCGATGACTTTATTGTGTCTGCGTCCTGCGAGAAAGAGATTAGAAAAGTCTCAAAAGGGAAAGTAGCGATCCGATTTAACAAAACATGATATGGTGTAAAAAGCAAAAAGAAAACAGTGAATCATGTTAAAATTGAGATGGTAAACAGTTGATCTTAGATACTTAATAATTTGCAAATAATAAGAGCTTAAAAAATATCTCATATCTCCAAATGCCAAGCTTGTTAGGCAATAATATGTTTTTTATCTAAGTAAAAGGGAGATTAATAGATGTATAACAATAGTGTATCTATGTGCAACTGTATAGCATCTCAAAGGAACATTCAGTCAGGTGTTGGTGAAAAACCCTTCTGCATAATCTTAAAAATATATTTGTTGATCCATTGCATAACTCAAATTATTTTATCCATATATACATAAAAAATCACACTTAAGCACAGGCGAGAATCAAGCTAAAAATAGTGAAACAGTCAGAAACAATTGGGAAATAGTTCTTTTTAGTCCTGTAGTTATTACTTCCTATGCTTTGTGGACTACTCCTGAATAAAACACAATTTCAGTGTCTTAGTGGAGCAAGAAAATCTAATCACATGCAGTGCTCATCGGTGAGGAAAACACAGGAAGTGCACAGGGGAGATTCTGCCTTTGCCGGTAAACAATGGCCATATCTGTTCATTAGCTGCTTGTTATGTGGTGGCTCTGGTAGGCAGTGACTTTCATATGTAATGTGCACAAAACAAACACACTTTTCTATTTTCTACTCCTCTACCTTGGATTTTCTTGTTCCTGATGGCTGTTAGGTGTAACACAAATACATAGGCATGGGTTAGTTAAAAATATTGTCCTGCTTTAGTCTTCAAGTTATTAGTAAAATTATTTCTTCAATTATGGTTCCTGTTAGTGGCTTATCTGGATGTAATGAATTTGTTTTCAATTTTCACATGCTGAAAGTAAGAAATCTTGGTAAATGTGACGAGAGCTACGGTCCAAATATTATGCTGTGTCAGAATGATGTTTTTAAATCCCACTCCCAGATGGTTTCTCTATTCGTTATCTAAATATAATTAAAAAGGCAAATTCACAAATGCAAATCAGATCATTTATTTTAGCGACTAGACCTGAGTGACAACAAAAACTGGGATATAGCAAAAGCAATTTTACCTGCACATCAAGTTTAGAATTTTGATTCATTTAGACGATTGCATTGCACAAAATAAAATCAGTATTGTATATCATATTGCGCATCTATTTCACATCATTTTAAGACGGCTTGAATGTCTCTGACCTTTTTAGGGCATTGCATCTCTCGTGCAAGACTTAGCAGCAGTTCATGGGAGATGGGATCCACAAGATTGAGAAAAGCAGCATTTTTATACAAGATGTCATTCAAAGACGTTCCCTCCAGCCCTAGATCCTGCAACACACAAAACAACATGATCAAAAGCAGAAGTTATAAATAGCACGTGTACAGAAACCCGTAGTGATTTTGACTTTTGGGGGGAAAATGCATTACTGCTGGGGAGGAGGAGGATGTCCCAGCAATGCCTTAGACGATGTGACTCAAAATGGAAAGATAAAAGAGATGTTTGGTTTTAAATATTCATTAGTAGAGACTGCAGCTTTCATCTGCAGCAGGGAAGTCAAACCTGGAGGGAGTCAGAGGAGTGCTGCGTTATGCTTTGAGAATTGCCCCTCCATCCTTAAAATGCAATAACATTTTGTACCAGCAAGAGTCTAATCTGGAGGAAAATCACGCTTCAAAATGTATTCATTCAGCTTCTGTCCATTTCATGTTTGATGATCAGAAAATTGACGGTAATTGAGTTGGTGCATAATAGGAGGCTAGATTTGAATTCCCAACACTGACACAGGCCATAGCTGCCCTGCATTTGCACATTTAAACCCATATTATGTTCTATTACTGTAACAATAAGAAAGAAATGTAAGACATTTTGAGTATCCACTTTTGATTGAAGATGAAAGCCCTCAAAGGTACCATCCTCTGCTCCACCGCTCCCACTCCCATTTACAATAGAAACCTAAGAGACAAATTGAACGCTACATTTGGGCTGAAAATGGCTCAAGACCAGAGCGCAGTGAAGGCAAATGAAGCGGAGAGAGTCGTGAGAGATGTGTGACCTTTTGAGAGTGATTAGAGGCTGACAGTGAAAGCCACATCTGTACTCCACGAGCTCATCAACACATCCTCCGCTGATGAAGCAAACTGGAATGACGAGAGAGCGAGTAAACCCCAAACAAGTTTAAAAGACGAGCAGAGACGACCTACGGGCCCGTCAGAAGTGATAGTGTGAGAAAGGCCAACATTCATTTTATCTTACACGGGCTGGTTAGTATTTTTTAATCCTGAATGAAATGTTAAAATCAGTCTATGTGCATTTTGAGACCTGGCTTAAGTAGAGATGCACTGATCTGATACCGGTATCTGATATTGGAGTTGATATTGCAAGATTTACTGCATCAAATTGTCTTCCAAATAGACATATACCCTGATGTAATTATAGTATTTACTGTATTTACTGTTGTAGTCTCATAATGTTTGGACTTTAATCTTATTTTATTTTAATTTGAAGGAAAAACAAAATGCTATCTTTAGTTTTGGTACTGCGGATATTGCAAATACTTAAAGCTGTAATATCGAAATCAGTATCAGAACTGAAAAGGCTTTATCAGCATAAACTGTAAGTAATAAGTATCAGTCAGTAATTAATTCTGAAACTGATTAGTGATGGTTATGATTAGTCCAGGAAATATCTTGGATTCAGACAAAATTAGTTCTTCTAGTTTAGTTTAGTCTAGTTTATTTAGTTATAATTTACATCCTTTCTCAGTCTGGCGTACTTGCTTTAGACCCTGCATACCAGAATATAATGATATGGTCTCATACACCCCCCCCTTCCAGTTTTAATGAGTGAAGCAAGCCCTGGGAGACATGACCTACAGTGGACCTCCATGACACATGCGGGACATCTCCCAACCACCATCAGCACTGATTGTAATAGACAGTCTGAGTGGGAGGCTGCAGCACTGAACATTACCGGCTCCCCGTTCAACAAGGGTAACAATAAACATGGTGTGAACCCAAGGCGGGGGCGACAGCTTCAACCCATCTGAGAGAAGAGTAAAAATATCTTCTTCCGTCAATTCACATGCACAACACTGAGACTTGGTTCTCACGGTGCGATGGTTGTTACAGTCGAGATACTTATACTCAGTAGTTTATATTAAATTATAAGAAATGATGCTACAAGATAAACCGGTTGCC
>KN493622.1:4225-18048 GCA_000787155.1 Scartelaos histophorus | reverse complement strand
CTTATATCTGCTATGTATGCAAAGCTACTGGCCAAGATGCAGTTGAAATCACCAGAAATGCCACTAATCATTCTGCCCAGTAAAAAGTATCCCACATGTAGCCTCAAGTACATAACCACCAGGTAAAACAATGTCTCTAGAGCCAGTCCCAGGCTCGGGATGATGAGGAGCGGCCTGCGCCCAGCTTTGTCACTCCAGGAGCCCAGGAATGGCACCACCAAGAGGCCCAGGAAAAATCCTCCAAGATTGATGTATAAACTCCAGTGGGCGACTAATGTCTCTACCTCCTAAAAACACATTTAAAGGCGACTAATGTCTCTACCTCCTAAAAACACATTTAAAGGGGCAAATTATGCAAATCCAACTTTTATGAGCTTTTAGTCTTGTTATAGTGGTGTTCCCTCATTGGATTAATCTCAGTTATATTTTTGATGAATTTACATGTTTGAGTGTGGATGTAATGCTGTATTGTTCTGCATCTGGGGCTTTAATGCTCAGAAAATATAACACGTCCACTTCTCCATCCATATAAAAATGTATCCTCTGGGACAAATACGTAGCCTATGATTCAAAAATGTTGTGTAGCTTTTTAAAAATAAAAATATGTAAAAGAAAAGCCACTCACTAAGGAGAAATAACTAAGGAATAACAACGAGGCTTATCAGTTCTGTATAAAGTCACAGGACCATTTCATTATTCATTATTATTATTTTATTATTATTAATTATTATTATTTATGCAATAGCCTAACTACTTTTAGAACTTTTTAATTGAAGACATTTTCCATTTTTTTTGTTATAGCTACTGACTAAATTCATATTTTTAGGGTATTTTTGGAAGAAGAAAATATTGGAGACTCTTCACTTGCTGCCAAACTCTCCACTATAGACTCTACATAGAGGCAGAATCGTGAAATAATGAAATAAATGTTGTTTCTAAGTCAATTCCCAGGTTTTAAGTGTAGCCCACCTTCTGTAATGGGTCGACAGGCTGAGAGCTGTTGCACTCGGACCTCCTGGAGCTGTTGTAGCCCACGTCCTCGCTTATGCGGTCCCACAGATACTGAGTGAACAAAGGCCCTTGCAAAGCTATAGAAAATGTGGAGAAGAAGATCACAGGTTCCACAGTGACAGGCTGCAAACACGAAAACGGAGGCTTTGTGGAGCGCGCAGGGTCTTGAGCGCAAATCTCCGGACTTTCTTGATCCTCGGTCTCAGGGACAGGACCGAGGATCGCGGTGGTGTCTGGCTCCTCCATGGTCACTTTTTAACCACTAATCTCACTTTGTCACTAGACTGAGTGGTTCCATGTTGTCTGTTTTGCACTATTATAGAACTGGGAAGTGAGATAGAGGGAAGTGAGTTAGACTTTTTAAGTAGAGTGCCCCCTACTGGTGACATTGTGACTGAACAGAATCACTCACACTTGTATGACTGTGTTTTTGGATTTGTTTAACACACAAACCCTGCACATTTAGCCTGACTTCATCTTTTTTGTTGTGGTGATGTGGACTACTATTTCTAATGTGTCGTTTTAGAGGAATACTATGATTTAAAATGTCCAGATTATAATATAATGATGCATAAGTATTGTAATTCTTGATTTATTTTACATATATTATTTTATATATATTAATTTGGGCCATTATTATTTTGTATTATTTGGGGAAATTATTTTATATTACATTGGACTTATTTTATTAACAGTTCATGTTATTTATTATATTTATGTTGGGTACATTTCGTTTACCGTGTTGGTTATTTTAGCACGAAAGACTGCAGGAACAGAAGAAGAAATTCATCATAGAAAATCTAATTGTAACCCGCTATACCCAAGGCCTCATTAGACAATTCAAAACAAGATACGAGGGTTACAGTATCTTAGATTATAATTACATAGCAAGCAAACTCTTGACAATATGCCTTTTATAAAATGAGTAACAGCCTGATTTAGCAAAGGCAGCACACCTCATGTAAAAACTTAGAACCTCCAGAATTCTCAGACTGTGACTGGGTGCAGGTGCTTGAGTTTATGTAGTGAGAATTCAGTGAGAAGCAATTTAGGTCTAAAATAACTGGATTTCAAAATTGAAACCGGCACCCATCAATCTAATTTTATTTATAGAGCCCTTTACAACACTCATGGAGACCAAAATGCTTTCCAATAAAACCAGCACAATATAAAAAACATTAAAAGCATTAAACAGTGAAATAAAACAAGTTGTCCAAAGTGTCAGTGTATTACTGAAATTTAAAAGCCTGGAGCCTGGATTTAAACAATCCTGTGTCGGTTTTTGTGATTGAGGTGTTTATGCAAAGTCAACAAAGTAACAGGATGTGGAACAGCTACTACACAATAAGCACCTTGAGTCAAGTACAGAGACTTGACAGACATGTAACCCACAAAATGGCTGATGACAAAGACCAGAAGCCCAGAACGACGAGCAGACTTATTATTTAAGAAAATATATAACTTACAATCAGGGAGGATTTTCAATTTTTTATTGCATTATCAAAGCAATAATATTTTAAAACTGTAGAATTTTAGTTCTTACGAGTGCTCCTGACTGTTCATAAAGTTTGTTTTTACAGAAGAACATTCTCAGCTAAGCAAAAGTTTTTTGAATGCCAAAAATGTTCATGTTCAAGAAGACCTTAAGACTGAATCAATCTTCATTCAACATCTGTGTCTCAAGGTTGCAGTTCGTTTTTGGTCCAAACACTCCAAAGTGCTGCATCAACAAAATGAACCATGAATTAACAAGACCTTCTTATCTCTGAGAGGGGACGACTGCAGACCTTCAAATTGGCCCTGACAATTTTCTTTTTTCTCAGTAGAAAGATTTAAACATATTTTTATCAGTTGTTATCTTAGTCCACTGTTAAGGTTATTGTTATTGTTATGTCATGCCTAATTGCCATATTGCATATGGCAATTAGGAGTTTTCAATTTGTTTTCACAATTCTATTCTATGCTGTTTTGGCAGTCGTAGTTTTGTCTGCTATTATCTACATGTGGATGGAGCTGAGTAGATTCATCACAAAACTTTCATCAGCCTTACCTGATTATACCAGAAGGAATCAACAGTAAGATGGATGCAAAAAGGAAAGTAAACCCCTTCATAAAATGTACAGTTGCAGGGAAGAGGGAGCTGAAGGTTGCGCTTCCTGCCATACTGGACAAACTGTCCACACAGGCTATGGAAGCAAATAGTGTCCCTGAAATGGAGAAATCATTTTATTCAGGTAACAAACTGACAACAACTGTATCAGGGTGTTGTGGGGGTAACCACCAGGAGGCACTAGAGCTAAAACATTCAAAGTTTCCAAGTTACTTTTTCCCCTGTGTTCATGTGACTAATCATGTGATTTCATGCTTGTATATAGGGACACCTGTGTGCCCTGTTTCTGTCTCATGCCTGGATGAAGACCAGCCACCACACCGACATCCCACCTTATGTAATAAAGGACTTTTCATATACTCTTGGGTTTGTAAGCAAAAGCACAAGCATCTTTCCAATCCATGAATGCATGTTTTACTCATAATAGCATATCTCTTTGTGTTCATATTCTGTCCTAGTGGAGGCCCAGTCCACATCTGCCTCCCTGCCCCCTGTTCTCCTACTTCAGCGCTGTGACTTTCCCACACCTGATCAAATAAAATCTTGAAGTTGCTGTTTTGGTAAGTGTGTTTTTGACCTTATTTCCTCTCACTTTTTGCCACATTTGGTATTATAGCCAGAATGCATTCTGGTAGCAAACAGCTGACAGAAACCCCATGACTTGAGAAAATAAGTTGCAAATTATATTCATTCTATAGAAACAATTACAAAGATTGGGTATGTACAATGTTTAGTTTAACATGTCATAAATGTCTCTATGGGGTAAAACATTGATTTTACTGACCACTGTGAAGTTGATTTATTCTTGATTTAAAAAACCCATTAAACATGGTGGTTCACATGGGGGCAGCTTTCTACATACTCTGCCTTTAAACATTCAGCTTCAAAGTGTGTACCCATTGTCTGTCAGGGATATAAGGCGAAGCAAAAGTTGGCAAGTCATAGGGGGAACACAGAGTGTTAAACCGCTTTAATTTTGGCTGTTTAATCCTCCTGGCTATCCCACAAAGTCCCCCCTGCTGCACGGTTGGTGCTAGATAGTCATCTTGTAAACCAGGGTCTGCTGTGACTGGTCATTCAAAGCCATTCAATTCAATTTGAGTTTTGGATAGTGACAGAATGGAACCAACAGACAAGGGAGGTCAACACACTTTCAATGAAAACTTATTAAAAGATTTGGAGGATGTTCATTTTCACTCCACAATTTAAGCTTCCTCAGCAAGTTCTGACCAGATAAAAGAATTCCTCAGAGGCCCTATTCATGAAGCCGTCTGTGTAGTTGTTCTTCTCTCAACTGACAAGTCATTAGTCATTAGTATTTTATAAAGTTGTTTTGCGTTCTTTGAGATTTAGATTACGTTAGCATTAGCTTTAGAACTCCTACTTTTATACACACAGAAGAACAAATATTTATATTGTCGTAAAGGTCTTAACACACTGTCTGTGATTGTGTGTAAACTGCTGTCCTCTGACTAATATTTAAATCTAGATTTATTTTAGTATGATTCAACTACTTTCCAATACACAATGAATGGAGCAGAAAGTGCTAATCTGCAGTTTTAAGATAAGCACAACGAGCCAGGCAGATCCATGAATACTTTAAGGCCCTGCAGTTGTCCACGCACACATGACTGCACTCCCACCCACCCAGAGAACAACATTGTTAAATTTGCTGATGACACAATGGTGGTGGGGCTGATAACAGGAGGGGATGAGGCGCCACGCAGAGATGTGGTCGTGAAACTTAGCAAGCATGGTGTGCAACTAACAACTTGGCACTTAACATCACCAAGACTCAGGAACTCATTTTGTCAGAATAGAGCCGCCCCTGCTCCGCTGCGGGTGAAAGGGTGGACTGAGTGGAGTCTATCAAATTCCTCGTGTTTCACATCTCTGCAGACCTCTCCTGGTCAGTTAACGCCTCAGCACTGGTCAAAAAGGCTCAGCAGCACTTCCTGAGGGTGTTCAGGAAGGAACAGCTAAACACAAGTCTGCTGGTGACCTTCTACCGTTCCACCACTGAGAGACTGCAGAGGGTGATCAGCATCACACAGAAATCATTGGCTGTCCTCTGCCTTCCATATCCACCATCTACAACAACATCATAAAGGACAATACCCACCCCAGCTTCCACGTCTTTAACCCGTTGCCTTCTGGCAGGTGCTTCAGGTCCATATCAGCCAGAACAAACAGTTTCTGTAAACAGTAAACAGTTTCTGTCCCAAGGCTGTCACTTAAACTCAAGTTTACACTGAGAATCTGTTATTAGCACTCTGCAGTATTTACAGTCAGTGTCACCTCTACCACTCTAATGCTGCTCGCCACTTTTTCGTTTGTTTTAATGTTATATGTCTGTCTGTGTAGCCCTAGTGGGTTTGCACAAGTTTTTAATTGTATGGTATTTAGTAGTATGTAGTAGTTTAGTCGTACAGTAGTTTTTCATATTCTTATGTACTTGCTGTGTGCACTTTGAAGGAGCAGTTTTACATCTTATTATACGGTGTATAATGACAATAAAGGTAAAGAATGTAGAGTAGTGGTGAAATAGCCTTGGGGTGAACCAGCTGAAGTCTACTGGAGGCCAATGAGTTTCACTAACGCAAACTCTCTGTGATGAGAAAATTTTAAATCCACAGAATGAGATGGTCACCAATTTGAAATTAACTAGACTTTCTGTGCAAGAATGTTGAGGTGAAGAGAAGAATGCCAGCAACTTTGCCATGCCTAATAGCCATTATTAGTTTGGTGCACACTTCAGTGCTGATAGGATTTTTCTGGTTTGGACTTAGAACGACTTCAGCAACATTGAAAGATGGCTCTAATTCATAGGGCACATTTCTTCACAGGAATTGTATAACTACATTATGCATTATCATTGTCACATCATCTTATAATAAAAACACATTTCCTAATATTTTTCTGGATTCTGTATCAACCTTTTTCAATGGAGTATGCAATACATTTTACCACATGATAATATGTAATGTTATTGCATATGAGAAAACTGAGATCCAGGTTCAGGAACAGGGTCATGGTTAAGGATAAGTTAAAATAAGTTAAAAATTGGGTAAGTTAAATTGTTGGCAGTGCATTTAAACTTAATTTGACAGTTATTAGCCTTTTCTCAACCCACACCATGAAAGAAAAAAACAAAATCAAAATAAAAATATTCCAGTTTGGGTCTGTTCATAGCTACCAAAGTTATGCATTACCACAGCATCCAAACATCCAAACACCCGTCTAGAGCTGACAATCTAGCACCACGTTTGAAACAAAGTAATTTAAAACATAGTCCAATTGTTTTAGTTTAACTTTTTAAGATAGCACCACATTTGGTTAATTTAAAAAAAAAAAAAACTTACCTTGCTCTGATGGATCCACTAATTTGGACAGCAGTGACCTAATTACTGCAAGTGGTGCAGCAGAGAAGAGCAACAGACCATATCCTGGAAAAGTATACACATTTGAGATATATCTTCTATATATTTATATCTTTTTTTTTTTCCATAGCTACAAATTTTCATTTCAAATTTAACATAAAGATGAGATATTAGGTCTGCACACTTGTTCTGGGAGATCTAATTTTATGATGATTATTATTATTTTTTTAATAATTAAAGTAGTTGTGACTGTATTTCATACAGTAGATTATTTCCAGCTATATCATCAGCCTAGTTATCTGAAAGATTAAATTAGCAACAATTAGTTATTATGCATTAAGGCAAATGTTCACATTGTAGGACAAAAGTATATGCCCATTGAAACCCACATGTTTTAAAAAGATATTAGTGCTTTCGGGACTTTTAGACTCACTGGGATTATCCTGGTTAAATAAAGGTAAAATAAATCAATTGTTCTTGTTGCTGTTTACTACTTGATAGTAAAGTTTGTTGTTCTAAGTACAGATTTATTTAGTCCTCTGTTGGATAATTCTCATAATAATACATTTTTTGTATTTATTTGCATTTTTTCTATTGGAATGCCCCTTAAGATGTGCCATCTCATTTTCAAGATTTTTTGCATTTAATTTATATAATGCTTCCATCACTAACCAAGCCCTACTCTATTATCAGAGGTATAGAATGAAATTAAGGGCCCTGGATATCTCAGTGGGCCCACACCACATGTTCTTTTTATAAGAAAAATGCACTTACAGAGTTTGTGGCGCAGTTCCTGCACTGGGCTCTGGATTAACAGTAACCATTGTTTTGACAAATAATATTTACCTGTGAACATCAGCAGTGTGGTGTTTGCACCTGAAAAAACCAACAAGCCAGAGATGTTTGAGAGCAGCCCCACAAGAGCCACCCAGGAGTCCTCCAGACAGCGCGTCATGATCTTCAGCCCCAGCAGACTGCTCAGGTAGGCCAGATGTAGAGCTGCTGATCCATAACCAATGAGCTCTGACCCCCAACACAACGGAGAGCTCAGCTCAAACAAAACATAAAGTTCTCTACAGCCATGGATAACACCTATCACCACAAAGAAGCAAAATGTATAAAGCCACAGCTTGTATTTGTGAAAGCTCTCAGTGCTTTGACTCCCCCCAGTGGAGTAGAGCTTCCAGAGAGCTTTGTGATGGCAGGTGCTGAAGAGCCTAACAGAGGGGTCTTTTGACACAGACTCACAAACAAACAAGTAACTGTAGAGAGCTGAAGCCAGTCTTATAGCCAGGACCAGCCAGCATGGTGCAATGTACCTGCAAAAATAAGATATTACTTTTTAGATTAACACAATCTTGCCATAAGCACACAATTTTCACTCAAGTCTCAGCTCAATAGTCTCACTATAAATAACTGAGCAACAAGGTGAGGTGATTTGTCCGTCTTTTTCTTACCCTTGTGCCCGCTTCCAAATGCCTCCGATAATACTGGCCAGCATCCCAGAGACCCCTAAACATGCTTCCAAGATAGCCATTCTGTAGGTACGGGTTCTTTGGTCACTTATATCTGCTATGTATGCAAAGCTATTGGCCAAGATGCAGCTGGTATCACCAGAAATGCCACTGATTGTTTTGCCCAGTAAAAAGTATCCCATATGTAGCCTCGAGTACATAACCACCAGGCAAACTAATGTCTCTAGAGCCAGTCCCAGGCTCGGGATGATGAGGAGCGGCCTGCGCCCAGCTTTGTCACTCCAGGAGCCCAGGAATGGCACCGCCAACATAGACAGAAAAAATCCCCACACACTGATATACATATTCCAGTGGGCGGTTAAAGTCTGTACCTCCTAAAACAAAATAAAACCTTTAATTTGTTATTTTAACAGCCCCACTATAAATTTTAATGAATTAAAATAGACAATGCAATGAGCTTACTCTATGTAATGGGTCAGCTGGCAGAGAGCTGTTGCAGTGTGACCTCTTGGAGCTGTTGTAGCCGACGTCTTCACTTACACGGTCCCACAAATACTGAGTGAGCAAAGTGGTTTCCAAAACACGGCCAAATATGATGCACAGGATTACAGGTTCCACAGTAACTGGCTGCAAAAAGGAAAATGGAGGTTTTTTTCTCATGATGGATGTCATTGGAGATGTTTCTTTCAGAAGTAGTTCCATTGTGTGTTCACATTGTGATCTACCTGGTTTACTTGCTGCTCAGTGATTAACAAAGCAGCACACCCATTTTCTCTTCAAACATCAAATGTTTCTTAACACGCAGGATGACATTTCCAACACATGTAGTTAAACTTGTTTAAATGTAAATATTCTTTGCACATCTCAGAAATACAAGCCCCACACACTTGAGTTAATTTTTAATCTAAATAATGGCATAATCATTGGTTTATGCTACTATCCCTGTCTTTACTGTCTGAGATAGTGCAGTCGCTTCACATACCTCGTGTGCTCCCTGGATCATGGCTGGCTGGGCATTGTTAAACATTTTGTGGAAATATCGGAATTACATTATAGTAGTCCTGACACCTCTTGTTCTTTTGCCTTTACCACTGATCATACCCACTCCGGTAAGAACAAAATACTATTTCTCTTTTACACAAATCGTAAAGCTTGATTTAAAATTTAAACAACCAGGTATTAGCATGGAACATGTTTTGTTGGGGATATTTCTATAGTTATTTATATTCTGGTTATTCTTCTTTTGCTTTCTTTATAGCTATAAGTGAGATTACAGCATTTATCAGCAGATCTGCTAACAAATGGCTGACAAACAAGGGTTAGTGTAACAGTTCAAAGATCAGAGCAAAAGATGGCCTGAGATTAGTGTATTATATTAAATACTATGAACCGATGGATATTATCACACTGTTAAATTGTTAAAAAAAGGACCAAGGAGTTGTTTTCATAGCTGACAGATTTGACCTTTCACTGGTGATCTTCCTCAGAGTGGTCACGTGATGTTACTGTGTCTTGTCTAGTCGGCTGATTTATACAGGTTTTGGCCATGGATCTATAATAAAATATTGTATTTTATTATGATTTTATTGATTTATTGATTATGATTTTATTAGTTCTATAAACTTTATAAACTTTATGAGTTCTATAGTTCTGGCATTGTCTTCCTACTGATGTGGAGAATGACCGCGTCATCTGCAGTCCTACTTCCTCAGGACAGTATCCCTCTTGTGTGAGAGTAAAAAAAGTGCAACATTACTGTGCACAACAGAAAAAGGCAATGAGAAAACACAATAGCTCACCAGTGAAACCATACAGGAAATTCAGGTAATTACTCATCCACCTAAAAGATAAAATAGAACCAGAGCATAAATATAATGTCATATACAAAATACTGTCCATGTCCTGGAATAAAACATACATTGGGGAAACAGGGAGGAGGTTCAGTACATGGAAAAAGGAACATAGGACAGAATGTGAGTAGGAAACAGTGAAGTTGTGCACACGAGAAACAAAACGACCAAATCGACCATTTCTGACCACTGTAAAAGCGAGAACCACATAATGGACTGGGAACAAACATCATTGGTACAGAGGACAACATACATTCCTGCGGTATTAAAGAGGCAATTGAAATACGGAAATGTATCAACCGGGATAAGGGGGGCTTTTTTTACTCTTACACCCCTGGCATACTGTCCTGAGGAAGTCGGACTAGACTATAATCATAATAATATGTGTTTAATGTGCCTCTCCTTTCCAATTGCAGCAAGGAAAATGTGGATATGCAATAATATTGATGGCTCTGTACTGGTGTACAGAGTGTATCCCTCTGGCTGTTACTGCACTGTTGCCTGTAATACTCTTCCCCATGTTGCAAATTATGGAATCAGATGAGGTATGTGTTAACAGATTCTGGTTTGACAACTGTTGCCTTGTTTGTATCGAGTGTTGTAGTTTGTATTTGGATTTCCTGGTTCAGTTTTGTCCAAGCTCAGGTTTGCATCCAGTACTTGAAAGACTCCAACATGCTTTTCATTGGTGGGCTTGTGGTCGCTATCGCTGTTGAACAGTGGAACCTGCACAAAAGAATCGCCCTACTGGTTCTACTTGTCGTTGGGGTCAAACCCTCATTGTAAGTTTAAAACAAAACAAGTATAACACTGTGTCCACTGAAATACGAAACACAAAGAAGACAGAAGAACTATCTCTCCATCATGAGAGCTGTAAGTGGAGAGCATAAATTAGTTAGCATGTAAAATTAGTATTAGTAAGGTGACAGAGCTTGACCAAAGCCAAACTGACTGCAGATACAAAAAGTGAAACATCAAACAGCAAAACTGACCAGTCAATTACAGAGAAAGAACAAAAGTTCAGTTTCAGTTTCTTGTCTAATCAAAGCATTATATTTCAGCCTTATGGTAGGGTTCATGAGCACTACAGCCTTTTTGTCCATGTGGATCAGTAACTCAGCTGCTACTGCCATGATGCTGCCCATTGCCAAGGCAGTGCTGGACCAGCTGTCCGACACAGAGGCACGAGCAGAGGAGAAGGAGTGGGAAATGATGGCTGTCAATGATGGTGAAGAGAACCCAGTGTTTCAAATGGAGGATGAGAAAACTGACATGGACAGTGTGCTACACTTACAGGAAAATGGCTTCAGTAAAGGTGTGTTTTTGATGGTTTCCTTTCTAAAAATTCTCACATTGTCCCGTCTGACTCATTTAATTTTCAGATGCAATAAAACATGAAATCAACAAAGGCCTTCAAGATGCTGGAGAGGGTGATAATTGTATGTACAAAGTGCAGACCAATACATTTGAGAAACTGTGCATGATGTATTATTATATGTTTTGGTTAGTGAAAATTCATTAAAATGTCATAACAGAAAGTGGAAACACATGAATACTGCCTTGGTAGGACATGCCATTCATTTTACATAGTCGACCATTTTTGGACATACAATATACATTTCTGACTTGATACATTGTAAAATATACTAATAAGTTTGTCTCTCAATTCAGATTGTTGTGCTAAAAGAGCAGAGGCTGAGCAACAGAGAGTGAAGAGGGAACAGAAGTACTCCAGGCTGTCCAAAGGAATGAGCCTGGGCATCTGTTACTCTGCCAGCATCGGGGGCACAGCCACGCTGACTGGGACCACTCCAAATATGATCCTGAAAGGCCAAATCGATGAGTATGATCCCACACTGCCACAGAAAAACACCCCTCAGACAGTATTACAACTTAACATTTTATTATCAATAAATGTACAATAAATATGTTTATGTACAATAAGTGTCTTAGACACTTATTGTACATAATACTTTTATAGGCTCATCTTTACTTTACTGACACAGTGTCAGGTTTTTTGTATAGTATTATATATTATATATTATATATTATAGTATAGTGTTTTAAAATGTGTCTTGTAACTTGATTACATGTTTCTTAATTTTCTGCTGTTCTTTACGTTGCAGCCATAGACTGTATAAAAGAAGTGGACTAAGCGAGTGTGTCGCTCAAATGAGGCTCGCGATGCTCACGGTTACAGGAGTGAATCTGGAGCTCGCGATGCTCACGGTTACAGGAGGGAATCTGGAGCCAGGCTCTTTGTTATGAATAGGATTTTTTTGACTAACAAAATAACGGAAAAAAAATTCAGGATCATGTAGAGCAGGTTAATAAGAACATTTTAAGACCAAGATGAAGAGGATCACTGCAGCAGGTACAGAGAGAAGAGCGACAAGATCCTAATGTAAGTCAATGGGAGTCAGAGTCAGAAGGAGCCGGAAGAGCCTCCTGTCGGACTTCCTATTTGGCATTCATATGGTCTATGGCTGCGACACTAAAATTTCCTCCCATTGTGGGACAAATAAAGATTCTCTTATTCTAAGATACATATTTGATGATGCAGATTGCATTTGTTTTGCTGTAGTTCCAGGTTACAGGAATGTTCATTGCAAAAGAAATCCAAATCCCCCAATCTGTCCAATTCCAAACAGCTTTGTATGAATGACTGAATATTCCCTTCTCTGTTTTTATTGATGGTATTTGCAGACTCTTTCCACATAATGGAGGTATCATTAACTTTGCAAGCTGGTTTGGGTTCTCATTTCCCAACATGGTACTGACGCTTGTGCTGTCATGGCTGTGGCTGCAGATTTTATTTGTGGGTTTCAAGTAGGTGTATCATCAAATGTTTCACTTTTTTCCTCATATATATATATTTTTTTTTAAACTGCCACTGTTTACATGTTTTTAAGCGTGAAAGAATCATTTGGATGTTGTGAAAAAACTCAAGGTAAAAAAGAGGATTACCAGGTGATCAAAAATGAGTACAAGAAGCTGGGCCGGATGAGTTTTGCTGAGGGCTGTGTTCTCCTGATCTTCACTCTTTTGGTTCTGCTGTGGTTTACCAGAGATCCAGGCTTCATTCCTGGCTGGGCCACTGTTCTCTTCAATCAGCAAAAAAAGTAAGACAATGAACAGTTTGAATCCAGTATTAGTTTATATGATGCATATATAGAGATGCTATAGTTTTACTTCCAGTGTTCCTATCCCCATGGGCAATAAAAAAAAAACTCCTTTAGTTGAATAAATGCTTATTTGATAAGTTTAATGCCATACTGTGGAACATTGTAGGCAACTCTATAAAATCTCAATAGAATAAAATATGCAACTCCACCAAGAAAAGTTACAGAATAAATTTGTACCTGCTTGATATTTTCTTGAATTTGCAATACTGCATGAAAGACTGGTGCTGTGTAACATGTCTTAGAGTTTTTACATGACTGCTGCTTATTTTACAAATTTAAGCTGGTCTTTGTTTTGTGTTTTATCAGGTATGTCACAGATGGTACAGTGGCTATATTGATGTCATCACTTTTTTTCTGCATCCCATCCAGTTTACCTCCGTTCTGTTGTGGGTCTTCAGATGGTAAGGGGCAAACTGTCATTAGACATTATTCATTTACATATATTTAGGACATACTATAAAAAGCAGATTTGCAGATTTGCTAGAAACATATATTTTGGACACTACAATTTGTGTTAAGATTACAACCAATATTACCAATATATATTATTTATAATATTACTTATACATGGATATTATCATGATATTATAATAAAATAATGTCTTTAATGGTGGTCTATTTTTGTAACGGTTAAGGTTTGTTTCAACAGAAACCCTTAAAGGATAATGTAAAAAAATAAACTAAGAGATAATTTAAGAGATAAGATTAATTTATTTCTAACCTCAAAACTATACAAGCTAATTATCCCAGGTCAGTCCATATTGAGAGGTCTGTGTTCCATTCGTCTAACAACTGAACAGAAGTGGTGTAAA
>KN493620.1:2054-25914 GCA_000787155.1 Scartelaos histophorus | reverse complement strand
CACTATGACTCATCTACCAAGAATGGCTTATATAATAAATTGTCCGTTCTTTGTTATAGGTCTAATAACTTTTGTGTTTGTGCTTATTAGAAGCTAAGTGAATAACTCCCATTAAATGTAATTTGTCCAATTATATAATTGTTTTTGCTCCAGACAAAGCCGCTTTTCCACTATTCTTGCCGCTGATTCTTACTCTAGACCTAAGAAGCATAAAATAAGATTCACAAATTGCATCTCTCCTGATCAGGTACATTGACATATATAGCATCTCTGATATTTTTGGAACATCTTCTACAGCACTAGGCTGTGGTAGTTTGTTGCCTTTAACTTCCTTTTCTCTGTAAAAGTCCTTTAAATGTACTGTTTGCTCAAGTCAAATGTCCACTGGCTGTTCTTTTTGTTCCAGTGTTACATAAATATCACAGCAGGTGTCCAGCCTGGTGCAGCCTGGTTCAAAGAGCCATCAATCAAAGTGTCTGGTTTCCTGTGGCTGTATTAGAAAGGTGCTGTCTGTATCGAGTGCTAGATTATGGGATCTAGATTAGATCAAGGTGAACATGTATGTTTGTATTGTGGTATTTAACTGGGAATTATTTACAAAACAATACACTACATAAATATCTTGAAGAGTGAAATTCCTCTTCAGAATATTACAATAATCTGTGTTCTAATTGTTTTGACAAGTTTATATTTATTAGGCTTGGATGATATCATATGTTCATTCATCACATTATTCTTGCTAGATGATATGGCAGAGAATGTAGAAAACTCTTGTTACCATACTGACAGAACATTTTTGGCTTGAATCTTAAAACCAGTCAAACATATAATTAAACTTGCAGAATAATCCAGTTTACATCTTAACTATGTTCTATTTTTCAGCATAATTTGACTACCTAGTGACTGAAACTGCATCAAAGAGGAGCGTTATTATCTGTGGTTTTCACAGTAAGCACTGCATAGTGAGGGGTCTAGTTTCCTATAATAATTACATCTGAGGTGTGGGCAAAGAGAAGGAAGAGAAGAAGAACGACCCAGGTCTATTGCATCAGCAGGCTTCACACAGCATACAGAATACATGATACAGGATGACTCATTGAGATCCAATCAGTCACGGCACAGCAAATAACAAGTGTAGAAACATA
Organism: Scartelaos histophorus; assembly: GCA_000787155.1. Classification (NCBI taxonomy): domain Eukaryota; kingdom Metazoa; phylum Chordata; class Actinopteri; order Gobiiformes; family Gobiidae; genus Scartelaos; species Scartelaos histophorus. The sequence goes on along the minus strand of KN493620.1, from coordinate 24,769 downwards.
GCAGGGTGATATGATAAATAAAAGGGAGGAGAGAAGTGGAGGCGAATGAAAAACAGCGAGTCAATAGAGCAAGCGTGACAGAGGGCAGAGGGGAGGGTTTCGATGGTAAAAATCCTATGTGACTTAGAAGGTGGCAGACAGGACCAAGATTAATATCATGGGACTTTTATAATACAGAATTGTTTTCACTGCAGAGATAAACCCAAAATATTTTCACTAAGCATATGCATAGTGAAACGTATTTGAACCCGAATGGCACTTTAAACGTTTCCATTTAACATACAGATTTGAATAAGCCATCACACATTTAGCAAGGCTTGGAATATTAAGGTCAAGGTTTGTAATTGAGGTTATTATGGCAGGTCATTTAAAATTTGCTGTAAAAATGATAAAGTGAGACAATTCACCAGAGGGCTTGAGGGCCAACTAAAATTGATCTTAAAGGTGTATTGTGTAACTTTTCTGGTGGAGGATGCATCAAATGCTTTTCTCCATGGAAAATTTCTTGTTCTGTATGTAATGTTTCACAATATGGTATTAAATCTATATATCATGACAGTCAGAGTACCTTCTTTCTAGCTATTTTTGAGCAGTAATACCACCTGTAATTTAATAAATGTAAGATAGAGCTGTTTAATGCCATACTGTGAAATATTCCAGGTAGAGCAAGGACATATCCATAGAAAAATCAGGTGACAGACGCTCTACCAGAAAAGTTACACATTGCACCTTTAAGGCCGCAATAGCCCCCAGGCCATAGTTTGTTGTATGCAGTTGTATAATTTATAGATTAAAACATCAAATGCACTGACACGGGACCACTGAGAATGACTGAAATGGACAATATTTAAAAGTGCATTTTAAGTCCAAATATATATAAATAGGCCCTGATCCAAATGAAAAAAAAATCTTTTACAATTCTCTGTATACATTCCTTAAAGATACTCAGCAAAATGGTAAAAAACTTCAATAAAAAAAGAAAATAAGTATTTATGTTATGGTGATCCAAAAAAGGACAAGTTCATGCAGAGGATGGAGAGATGTTTTGGTGGTACCCGCAGCCCATGGAAGCGAGGGTTGTTGTAGAAGAGCTTCATCTGCTCCGGAGGCAGAGGGCCCAGGACTTTCTGGATGGTGAAAAGCTGGTCAATCTCACTCTCTCCTGGAAACAGAGGCTGCCCATCGCTCAGCTCCCCCAGAATACAGCCCACTGACCACATGTCCACGGCTTTACCGTATGGAGCCCTGGGAACAAGGAGGAAGATGTGGTTACAACACTAAAGATTAGAGGATAACCCCATAATTTAATCTGCTTAATGTTTGTCTTAAATTAAAATAATACTCAAACACAAAATTTTAAATGTTATATAGGTCTTTTGGAATAGTCTTTCTCAACTAGAAACGTTTTTGGACTAGACAAAATATAAATAAATAAATTCTGAAATATTGCTAAAATCTTGCTTGTTCTAATAAAATTAAAGTAACCACTTCTTTAAATTCTTGTGAGGAAAGGGACACAAAAAATAAAATGTGACATACCCCAGAAGCAGTTCCGGAGAACGGTACCATCTTGTGGCCACATACTCTGTATAATTGGCGTCGGTCCCCTCAGAGAGATTACGTGCAAAGCCTGGCAGGAGAATAGAGAGGGAGCAATATAAGTATAATGAGCAGCTTTTTGATATTCCCCTCATGCTGAGACCTCAAAAATGACTGGTAGGTACCTCTCTGAGAGCTTATTAGGATTCAGAAGTGTACAATAAGCCTGGAGGAGCTGGCTAAGGTAAAAGCTACATCTGAATAGGAGATGATGAGACCTCTGGGAGCACAGCAGCACAGCAGATGTAGGCAAATCAATCTTCTGCTTGGTTTAACATTTATTTAAGGAGGCTTTCAATACAGAGGAAAAAAAAGATTAATACTTACCTTTGTTAATTACTGAGAAATAACCATTAATGGATGAGCTTGTTATACAGGGCATTAATGAGCAAAATAATATGTGGCAGATTGTAGAAAACAAGAGTTAATCTATAAATCTCTCATATTACAGTGAAGACTTCTCATGAGTAGACTGAAAGTGATCAAATAAGGGCAGGCTATGTTGTGTAATAATGAATAAATAGCAAACATTGAACATCAACAAACACAAGTGTTAAAAGAATGAACATTTTCCCAGCCTCAAGATTTTCAAGGCCTCTGGCAAGAAAATAAAAATTTAGTCTTTTAAACAATTTCTTAACTAATGTAACTAATCAAAGCATAAAATCATTGAATCAGTTGATAAATAAGTTAAGAAAATATTTTTAGTGGAAAATGGTTTCTAGAGGTGGTGCTCTAGGAATGCACTTTACTCTCTTAATGTAAGTGACTAACTGAATAGACAAGCTAGCGGGAGTTTACACATTATTGTCAGTCCCAGTGAATCCATGATGTAGGTATCAGTGGCCCACATACATTCGGTGCTATGTTGTGCCCTGAGCCTGTTGAGGGAGCCTTTGGCTGACACAGAGCAAACAGCAGGTCTGTGTCTCTCACTCCAGATTGCTTACATGATGCCGGATATGCCATGTTTATCATTCCCCCTGTTTTGTTGTTGTGACGCTAGCAGATTGATTCAATGCTTGTTTTCACAACACAATCCATTCAGAACAATGTAATGCATTTGAAGCACTTGCATAAATGCCCACATGAAATGCAGCAAGTTTGGCATGAGGAACATAAACTCCGTATCGAGTGTTCTAGTCAGTAGAGGTCAGTGTCATATTTTCCATAGGGGTACAGTGATGAACTTAGAACAAGTGAAGGATGTTATGGACTTAAGAGTACAGTACATGGCTATGGAGCTGAATACAAGTATGAATAACTATAGACAAAACAAAATGGTCTTTAATGAGCAGATGGTAATAATGTTAGGTCTATTTATTTAGTGATACAGGGACAGTGCACAAAATGTTTTAATTTAATATTAAACAGGAAATTACTTTCTTTGAAAATGTGGCAAATGTGAATGGTTGACGGTTGGCATAATTTGTGATAATAAACTCTCCTATTACAAATACATCTAACCTCTGTGTAAAACTTTAGACACTCACCGAAGTCACACAACTTGAGAACATCCTCGGAGCTGATGAGAAGGTTTTCTGGCTTGATATCTGAGGAAGAAGAGCACAGATGGGGAGGAAGCTGGCGTTATTACATCACCACTACTAGTACCATGATTCTTAGCACCACCTGTTCCCCTGCCATCGCTGCTAAAAGTCTCACAAAAACTGGAACAAATGAATATTCACAGACAAGTCTCAAATGTGCAGTCCTAGCTTTGCTCCTGTATATGCCTGGCTATGCCACGGGCCATTTGGAGGCTTGCTCTGCTGCCTCCAGAGTGCCAAAAGCTCACAAGGGCCATCTGGTTTCCTGTTCTGCTCCCACTGATGCGCCAAAGACTCACGTTGTGAATAATACAACGGTTAGATGGAGCACATCACAGCAACTCGCAGCTCTGTGCTATTGTTTCATGATAAGAATAGAAGAGTGCTGTTTTTGTTACAATTTGATGGAGAAATTGTACTGCTCTCAAAAGCACAGATGGCAAAATTGCTACAACATCAGTCTTTTTAGATTTTAGGCATGCCATGAAGAAGTAAAGTGTCTATTTTGAATCTATTTCAGTATTTTAATTAAAAATGATTGTCATGTAAAACAGGGGTCCCTAACCCCTGAGTGGCTGGTCCTCTATGTCCTCTATGTTTTTTCACACACGCAGGCCCCCTGGCGGTACATAGGTTCTACCGTAGTTTTATTCTTTATGTAATTTCAAAAGTATTTTATTATTAACTTTTGCCCTATGTCCAGTGAGTCCACATGTAGTTATATTCAGAGCTAGTTTAGCTCGAGTTTAGGCCTGGTATAGACCTGCTTTTGACCCGTTGCAAGCTTTATTCTCTTGGTGGTACTTCATTGCAGTGCTGTGCTGTCCATTAACATGCATGTGGTAAATGTAATATTATAGTTTTGTCAAAGGTATAGATGCATTTGCTTTTGTAGTTTGTAGTTTATAAAAAGCCATTTACCTCGATGAACAATGTCATGCTTATGGCACCAGTGAATAGCCTTGATTAACTGAAAGATGTAGCTGCGTGCTTTGTCTGTTGGCACTCCGTTGGGCAACTCCTCCAGCAGCTCAAGCATGTTCTACAAGAGAAAAATAAATACTGTCATTTTACACCATGCCATCAGGCACAAGATGTGTGGTGTCTGAAACACTGTCATTTTACCACACATGCTAAGTACAAGATTATACATGTCTGAAATACAGACCTTCTCCACATACTCGAACACCAGATAGAGCTTTCCTCTTCGACGAAAGGCCTCTTTGAGCTCCACAATGTTCTCCTGTTTGAGGGTCCGTAGCATCTTAAGCTCACGGAGCGTGGTTTCTTTGACCTCTTCATTTTCTGTACAGACATGACCAATGTATTGAAGGTGCATTAAAAAGCACATAGTTCGTACAAAATTCATAAAAAGATTCATAAAAATCATTCTTACCTTCACTGTCTTTGAACTTTTTAATAGCAACAATTTCATTGGTGTCCTGTAAGGAGACGCAGGAGGAAGAAATCAATGGTAAAGCAGCAGTGCTTTTGATAAGGCTGAATACAGTGACGTGAATGGTGCTATTTTCATCATTTCTTTTGCACATTCATCAACAAATAACAAATCAATCAATAGTCCTCATGATACACCAATGGCCTCATGTAGAAGGCTCGACTTTGATGGACTCATTAGCACTGCACAGTAGCAACTTCTGTTGTGACTCAGTCATACGGCTAATATCAATTTGCAGTGCAAAATAACCAAAGATTACCCACAATAATAATGACTGGCTAAAATAATCAATTTTTATGGTCAAACAGAGGGCATATATTTACTGTGACTGTAGGCCTTTGTCTCTCATCGACAAACGTTTTTATTAGCCATCTAATAATTTTATTTAGACCATAAGAGTTTATAAGAACAGCAGCAGGTGAATCCAGATCAGTGTGGCTTTATTCAGACACATATATATCCACAAAAATTTAAGCAAGCTTTTTTAACATAATTAATTTGGCAAAAAATGGGTCCAGTCATACTGTAGCAGTGGCATTGGATGCAAAGAAGGCCTTTGATCATAAATGGTCACATTTTTATTTAGTGCTTTTCCACCTTAAAGGCACTCAAAACACTTTACAACAAGGAAACATTCACCCATTCACACACATATTCACATATCAGTGTACGCCGACACTAGGGGAAAAGGGGTTAAATGTCTTGCCCAAGGACACAACGGCAGCATTCATTTGTGGGAGCTAGAATTGCATCACCAACCTGTGAGTCGGTGAATCAGACAGCTCAACCAAAGATGTTTTTTTATGTGGAGAGCGGGATTTATTTAAAGTGTTGACAAAATGTGGATTTGGAAACCATTTTACTGACTGGGTGAGAACTCTGTACCACAGACCTAAAGCTATGATTACTACTAACGGGCTGCTGATTTCTGCATCTTTCTCACTAAATAGATCAAGTCGCCAGGGCTGTCCATTGTCTCCTGCCCTTTTTGTATTGGCTCTTGAGCCGTTGGCAGAGGCGATTAGACAGGACCCAAATATAAAACACTTTATGGTTGGTGAAAGGACTCATAAAATCAACCTGTTGGCTGATGATGTAATGCTGTATATAACAGATCCCTCATTCCCTCATTAAAGTGCAAAATTTACTGAATACATTTTCTGTGTACCTGGATATAAGATCAATAATGATAAATACTGAAATTATTCCATTAGCAAAATTCAATTGCTCTCAATGTCTCATTCAAATGGACTCCAACAGGTATAAAATATCTTGGTATAAATTTGGATAGCAAGTTCATTTGTATAAGTTAAATTGTGTGAGAAAAATTAAGGAAGATCTTAATAAATGGGCAAACTACCTCTCACTCTGACTGGGATGATAAACTGCATTAACATCTTACCGAGGCTGCAATATATTTTTAGTCACTTCCTGTAGCCCTACCACAAACACTCTTTAAACACTTGATGAAATTTTGAGGCAATTCATTTAGAATGATAAGGTAGCAAGAAGGTCTTTAGAAATATTCACATGGAATTATAAGACAGGAGGACTTCAACTACCTAATTTGAAAAAGTACTCTTGCAGCCCAAATGGGATTTATGTTATCTATTTTTGAAGCATCTCCATTCTGGGTTCATATTGCATTTCATTCTCTGAGAGATGATGCCTTTTATGATTTTGTTTATAAATATAATTCTAAAGAGCTGTCAAAAAAGACTGGCAATCCTTTTCTACCACACTAAAGCTATGGTATGACAAACACAAGAGTGTTGGCCAGCAGTTTGGACTATCTCCAAAGTCACTACTAAAACAAAACAATCTTATTCAATTGACTGTAAACAACAAGATCTTGGAATTGTGGAATTAGAATGAGATTCATCTATTGGCGGACTGTTTTGAGACAGGATCAAAAGAGAAATACAGTTTGCTACAATCAGCTACGATCATTTCTTACTTGTAGTCTGGGCCATACCATGGTATTGCCTACATTTACAGCATTTGAAAGGATGGTACAGACATGGCTGTGGACGGCATAAATATATTATTTTGTTGATAAATGAATATCCTAAACCAGCCTTCGATCTAAAGAAAGGAACTTAAACACTACAATTGCAGACAATATTTGGTTGAATTTATGTCCAGACAGTTTATCAGTCACCATCAATGCTTGATATAGGTTTATACACTATAATGTCTTCATCAGTTAGATCTAACTCCAGAAAAAAATCAGGGTTAGCAGGGCGGGCAGGGGTTTTTGTTTTTCAATAGTTTTTTGTGTAATTTGTGTGTATTATATTCCAAACTTAAAAGCAAAAATAAAATACTACAACAAATTTTTCTGATTTGCCTTTTTACATAAATACAATGTGACTTCCCAGTATGCATCTCAGTTTGAATCAGGTGCATGCACAGGGCACGTCTTTAGTCAACCAAGAATACATTTAGTCAGCTAGAACTCTAATATTTACATATATAAAATATATAAATAAAATATTGCTGGGTGGACTCTAAATGTTAAAATGAATTGCACTGTGGGTGCAAAGAGTAGTATATAGGTCTGATAGCGAGTTACAGGTTGCATACAGCAGGCACACTAAAGTAGACTGTGTGGTTGAGCTGAACAGGCTACAATGTTCTATGTGTCTCCTTGTCATGTCAGTATGCAGCATGCATGGCCTGTTTCTGCTCCTGTCCTACTTAGGCCTGGATTTTTCAGCCTGTGGCTCCCAGCCGTGCTCCACTTTCCCCTCAGTCACAGAGCCCAGGGCAGATCCAGCATGGATCCTCCAGCTCACAGCCAATCACATGACTCCTCACACAAGAAAACAAGCATCATGGAGCTAAGAGCACCCCATCCATTGGCCATTGAGTAACATGTAAGAGCACAGCCACCAGGGCCTTTCTCAAGAAACAACTTGCTGCACATCATTGAACTGCTCAGCATACAACAGGATTTGACACTGTATGTCAAAACAATTGCCCTGCAAGACTTTAATTCTACCATATGTATGCAACTACCATAGAGCCTTTGTTTTTCTTATTTAATTAAACTTTATTGACCCCCAAGGGGGCTTGACTGCTTTAGCTACACTAATTTATATTTCAAATGCTTGATATTTTATTAAAGCAGCCAGGGATGAAGAGAATTTAATGCAGATTTTAATGTAGATTAAAACAGATACTATGTGGCTAGTTTCTAGAAATACCTCAGAGGGGAAATACTGTTATGCTAAATACTATGTATACGGTGTATGTGTGTTTTATAAAGCCATTTCTGCTCTTTAAATAGTCCTGCAGGGTTAATTAAAGTTATTTGATTGAGTGATGCATTTATAGAGTAAAACGAACAGAAAAAGATTAAAATACTGTCATAAAAAACGTAACAATTGTATTTAGGGTCGGTACAGAGGTTGCAGACGGTCACACTCAAACCCAGATATGTGACTAAAAGATTTAAGAGGCCAGATCCTCTCTGCTGGTTAGAACAGCGTGCTCTAATTCATACACCAGTCATTTGAGTCACTTTGCATTAGCTCTATAATAACTGAGAGGCTGTAGACATGCTGCTAGGATTTCACATAACTTCTGTATTCATAGCCCTTTACAATTCCCAGTGTGGCCGTGGGAGTGAAGCATGCTGGGTAAATGATGATCTTTGATGGTCACTGTCCTCTGCTCTGCAGCATGACCAACACAGATGTACACACAGTGCTGCTGTGAGAATCAATAACTTCAACAAACAGCACATCTTAAAATGCACTGCTTACATTGCTTTCATGATAAGCACCTTGAGATTTATGCAGAATGTGCTCCTAAATATCTATATAAAACAAAGGCCTGCCTCAAATACAATCAATTAATATCCTTATGTATTCATTTAAATACAGTAGTACTTTAAAGTTCAGGTTTGTTTTATTTAACATTTAATTTCCTACCCTTTAAATTGCTTACCACGACAAAGACAATGCAATGACGCAATGTAGAGTAGATCTGTGAAGCGGTGGCTTCTGGACAATCAGACATGTGAACATAACTAATCTGTATGTGTTTTAGCATCACAGCAAATGTCTCTGTCTTGTTGAGTGACTGTGAATTGTGTCTATTGTCTTTCATGTTTGTGTTGTGCTTTTAGCATGTTCTAATTTGACTAATCTGTCTACAGTATTATTCACTTCTTTAAACTAATCTGTCTACAGTATTATTCACTGATCTTTAATGTGTCATGTGTGATGGACTGAATGTTTTTTGTGCCTATGTCCTTTTTTTTGTCTTGCCATCAACCTGCCAATGGGACAACGGATTAAAATTAGCCTGCATGGCTAACTCTGGCACATTTACATGCTGTACTAACACATATTGATCAATGTGCACGGTCCCATATTTAATAAATTAACATAAACATAATGTCCAAGAAAATTACACAAAAGCAAACAGAATATTGCTTTGTAAGCAAGAGCAATAACACTTTATACAACACTTTCACCCCAATCCCATTATTTCAATTGCTTTATCAAAGTCCTTAAAGAAATTGCTGTACCAATTTATTTGCGTATAAAAGAAGGATAGCTTTTCCAAAATTAATTGAAATGGTGACTTAAAGGCTTGTTTTGTACCAAGTTTATCTTGCTCCAGTATTGGATAAGCAGCTCTTGAGGTCAATATAAGTCAGATGTGTAACATCTGCATCTAATTACAAAGCTTGTCCCCCTGATAATCATGTTAGTAGTTCTTAGCTTTACCAAGGAATAACTCACCACAGTAATGCTAAACTGAAAATGTTACATTTATTTGGAATGAGAAGATGTCTGTCAAAATTACAGGGAATGCAGGGGAATTCAGCCACGTTTTGAGTTAAAAGTGAGATGAGTCAATGCTGTTCGTGTCAAAAATAGTCATCCATGTTAAAGGGTTTCATCATTTGATAGTTGATTGTTTTGATACAAACAGTTATCTCCAATATCTTCCACACAGTTAGTCAAGACAGTCCCACACCTCCTTCTTTGATTCTGTCTTTCGTTTGTGAATTGTCCAAATAAGGAAATCAAACATGAACTTGGCTGTGACTTTTATCAATAGCAGATCGGCCAATCTCTCAGTACAAACTGTTCAGCTAAAGACTGGCAAAATTAAAGGCTAAAGAAAAACTGTAGCAAATTTCTTAAGCCCAGATCTGTTTTAGTACTGAGTTTCTGAGTTTCGTCATAGAGAACCTGTCTTAGACCTGTTCAGTCTTGACCTGGACTAGGCATCTGAAGGGAAAAGTGAAGTGGAACATCATGTAATTTCAAAAGAGAAATTTGAATACCCTAAATTGTGAAAAATAATAACTAATCAGATACACATTTAAGTGATATCAGAGCCTGATTTAAAAGTACTGGTGTACATTATTTGCTTATTCAGTAAGAGAGTATGATAGATATTTTCGATGAAGGGTCAAAAGAGTCAAGATTCAAAAAGTTTATTCGCAAATTTTTGATATTCACATATGAAAAAAGTGAAATGACCTTTCTCACTCTTAATCAAAGCTAAAATAAATAGTAATAATAAAATGAGAGAAAAGTTCAGAGAGAGGCCCCTGTACCTCTTCCCGGAGAGCAGGAGGCTGAGTCCATAGAACATCATCTCTGAGGCAGAAGGCTAAGGCAGCATTTTGGCTCTGTTTAACATTATACAAACAGCAACAATAACAGCCTCTAAATCACTGGAGACAGCTCCAGTTAGGATTTGGACATCTTCACTACAAAGACACCAATAAATCACACACAGAACTTGGCAAGAAAAGAGCAGTGCATCTCAAACTGTGGGAGAGGTACCGAGAACAGTGCTATTTATTGTAGTCCCACTGATGTTGGGCAGAAGGGGTGAAGTTGAGAGCCCTTTTTGGCACAGTTTGGTCTAGCTTTAGTCCTGATTTAGTTTTGTATTGAATGATTTAATCCTCTTGGTTTAGTTAGGCTGTGGTAAGTGCAAACATTACTCGTGTTACAGAGAAGACCTTGTGTTGCGGTTTAGACCTGATTTAATACTATACTTTCCCGTTTGACTGTGTTTTTATCTATCGATTTCCTTCTGGTGAGTAAATGACTTCATAAAGGTGCACCATGAGACTTTTTAGATGGTTCACCACCTGCATGTCTCTACGGAACTAAATACATTTTTGCTGGGCCTAGAATGTTATGGCATTAAATTTTGTTTCATTCCTAAGAAATACATACATTTTTATTGTGAGTACGGTCACCTTGCCACAGATCTGATCTAAAACGTTCCTCACCATTCCAGGCAGGCCATCCACCAGAAGGTTTTTATATTTTAGTCCTGGTTTATGGTTTGTTTTACTTTGTTTTACTTTCCTTTTCAAAGTCCTAAAGCTATTTTGAAACTCCTGTCCTGATTCACACATGGTTTAATCCTGCTCTTAAATACTTGCTTATTGCTGGATAATGTTTTCAAATCCAAATATGATCTGAGATGGTGCATGGTGTGAAAACTTTGAGAATCACTGGCACTGAGCCTTTTTTCTGTGCCAGTCCATCAAGTGCTGCATCTGCCTACACAAAGCCCATCACACTGTCCACTCTGCGTCCGTGTGTGTCCAGTACATTATGTCACACTGTACACTGGCCCTGCTGCAGCCTGTGATTATTTACACTCACATGGCTTTTGCTTTAGCAGAGAGTGGGAGGGCTCGGCTCATGTCCCACACACACACACACACACGCGAGTATAGTACAAGGTCTGCCCTGACAAGTGACAGCAGCATATCTCACTCCATTAGGTGCAGTACTACAATCACTGGGGCCAGGCAGATGCCCCGATATACAGTCCCAACTAAGAGAAATCAAATCAAACATCAGTATTCATTACCATGTCATAAATAAATAGATAAGGCGTGTTTTTACAGTCTATTTTAAGAATAACTTAATTCCCCATTTAACTCATTTATGGTCCTGGTCTAATGCCCAATTTAGAACCATTTTGGATGTGGTGATGTGCAAATGTGAACACAACCATTGCCCACAGGCAAAACTGAATCACCCACTGTGTTTTTATTATTGATGACAACAATTATACACAACAACATATCCATAGCTTAGTTCCTAATGACTATATAACTGTCTTTTGTGAAATCACAACATACCACCATGCAATAACACAATGTATAACAAGCACAGATTTTTAAGTGATGGGGACCTCAGTCACAAAATGTGCATCCTCAGGTGGGCGTTTTGATAGATCTGAAATAGCTTTCATTCATTTTCATCAGGGAGCAATAAAGATGCACACATGCAGACAGGAAGTGCGTACGCTCTCCTATTCTCTAATAGGGCCACACAGACATGTACTCCACTCAAGGTGACCTATTTAACGCAATGTGCCAAAGTCCTCTTCTGTCCCAGTTTCTGCACCTCCACTGGATGCAAAAATAACTGCTCCCTTCAAAGAGGACACACACTTTTTCCTTGGCTAAATAAATCTCCTGATGGCTACTCTACTTATTTGATAAATAAAACACTTAAAAATGCGTACCTGTTCAGCTCTTTTCATCAAGCGAAAACAATACAAAATATTGTTATGACCAGAATTACAAAGAAAAAAAAACAGACATTTATGTATGGTTGGACAAAAATAGGTCTATTTGTTGACTCACTGAACAAAAAGTACAGCACACATTTCCAGATGCACAAGATGTCCACAAGTGTCCACCATTTAAAAATATACTTTATGAAACGGGAACATTGACACTCTCTCAGACCTTAATATCAGAATAGAGGAGACAATGCCAAACTCCTGCCATTAGAGGAACATGTCAAACTAAATGCTGCTAGAACATGGGCACTGCTAAAATAGGCTCCTCTGGCATCTGATTCATCTGATTCAGGTCCTGGAGGCTAAATGAACTGGAGTGTGCCAGGAAAATCCACCATACTGAAGCTGCCATGGGCCCTCGCCATAGGAGGGATGTATTGTGCCTGTAAACGCCTTTTGGCATGTGCCACATATGCTCATTCTCAGCAGCTAATAATAGGCTCTTTGAATCATGTCATGTCTCCTGCTCTATGAGCTAACACTTCCTATAGTGTTTACCTAAGCAATTTACTTATTCATATGTAATGATATAGGAAGAAGTTATATAAATGTCTAAAAATACAGTATTTATCTACACACGAGGACTGATCAAAATCAAACTCTTCTCAGTAGCTTCTTGACTCTAACCAGCCCAGATATAGGTTCAATTTTTTTGCATAGGTTGTTACACTGGATGCCCTTTCAGACATGCCCGATTCTCGATTCATGTTCACTAACAAATACATTTCCCAATACAGTTATACATAATGTCAATTACTATTGTTAGTAGTTTCAGACTATGTCAGTGCATGATGTTGTGTGTGTATAATAGTTAGATCTAAAAATGAAGGTGTTAATGGTCCTGGACTCTAAATATGCTCTCAGTATTTCACTGGCACTTGGCGTTTCTATGGTTTGTGCTCTTCATGCTGTCAGTCTGTAATCGCTCTCATTTCATATGTGCTGGATGCCAAGCAGGCTATTAGGTAAGGAGGTAACAAGCCCATATTCTGTCAAGAGCAAAACAAAAACAAACATGGCAGCCATGCATGTGTAGGACTGAATGTACTGCCTTCTCCTTGGATGAATAGTCATCTTTGATTTATTTTTACTCTCTATGACTCTCAAGAAACAAACAAAAAAAAAACATTCACATTTGATGTAATCTTGTTTTCTTAGCCAGCGTCTTTTATATGATTAATCATAAGCACTATAAAGGTTTGGTGAATTATTATTATTAACACCCAGAAACTGCCATTTATGTAACATTATGTAGGTGCAGTTATGTCTAAGAAGATTGTGTTTAGCTGAAGTGGTTTAGCTGTTTTGTTAAACCAAATAAAAAATAATTCTAAAACATGTGTTGGTTGGAATACACTAGTGAAATTTGTTCAGAACTTCATCAACCTTGATATTGTTAACCATTGATGGATAGGGTCAGCTGATAAAGCCACTCACTGAGGTATCAGTATAGAAACCACATGACTTTGATGTAGCATGTGACTATAGTCGTTAAGAGCTTATTTCTAACATTGACATAACTCTCATTACAACATACTTACAACATACTTGGGCAGTTCTTCTCTAAGATTCTATACTTTTATAGCTAACCATCCATTTACAACCTCCAGAGTAGACCATGGATTTCAAAGTTTCATTGCACAAACCTGAGAACTGTGTCAATGTTTTACCTGAGTTTCGACAGTGATGGGGGAAACCACTTCTGACGGTGATAAGCTCGACCTATGGGCTGTTTGCATTCCTGAGATTGGCTCCACTCTTAAACAAACACACTTCTCTGTTTGGACTGGATTTCTATAAACTACACAAAAGCCTGTAATCTTAGCCTGGATTGTGATTAACTAAGCAACGTGAATGATGCTTTTGTGTTTGACTTACATGCGCTGGCCACTTTATTAGGTACGTCACAATATTCAAGAGCAAAATCTTCCACTCATGTTATTCTCATATCTGATTTCTGGCATCAATAATTCATTTTCACAATTGTCATTCATTGGTTGTTGTGTGTAATAAACTGTATAATAATTCCTGAAGTAACAGCCCTAAATTCAATCAAATCCTTTACTTTACCCCCATGGAAAATGGGGGCTAATGTGGCCACCCTTGATGCAGTATCTCATAAGGGGCTTGTTAAACTCCACTCCCTTCTGAAAGTGAATCGAGGAGAGTTGTGTGCCTTATTTTAATAGTCTTCTTTCTGGGAGTTGGTGAGTTTTGCTGGGTCAACAGAGAGCCAACCCACGCAGAGGTAAATTAGCTTGTGTTATCAGCAGCAGCAGCAGCAAACAAACCTAGAGCAACAGTGAATGCTAGGTCAATTTGATTTACACAAGAAGAGTCCCACATTGTATCCAGTTATAATACACACAATAGACATATAATAGAAGATATTGATTAGAGCGCATGATGTCAGTGTTTGCCACAAACAAGTTGAGAACAAGATCAAACACTTCTGCTTTCCAGTTAAAAGGGTGCAAGTGCTTTGTCATACGCAGGAAGCAGTGTTTAAAATATTAATATCTGCATTATTTTTTACAATGTCTGACCAGTGATAAATGGTGGTTGTTTAAAGCTAAGACTAGATTTTTTTCCACAGTGTTGGTGCAAAAGAATCAAATCAGGTCAGCAATATTTACTTGTTAGCTCTATACTAAAGCATTCATCAAATGAGTCATAGAATGTTTCATCTAGAAAATATGGTGGGCATTTGCCTGCAATGTACTATCCATGAAACAAAACTACACATCTGTTTTTTGAAACTGTGCTTTACATTGTAATTGTTTGTTGAAAATATAACCAGAGAGAAAGCCTTACACTGCATAACTTTAGACATCTGATTGATAGGTCAGGCTGGATTGATTTCAGTGAATAATGATCTAAATACAAGAGGGTCATTCAGCCAAAGGTTAACGGGGTCTGGTCATTCATGTGTTCTGTTGTGGGTGCTAATGAGGTATACCTAATAAACTTTCACTTTGGGTCTTTTTGATCAGTAATCTAAGTGTGTCACAAGTTAATTTGTGATCTAAATAATTGTCAGTAAGTTAAAAAATGCCACTGGGGGTTAGTTTGTCTTTATGGCACTTATCCAGAGCATCAAAAGAGCAGCTGAGATAGGCACTTCCAATAGGCCATGCAAATCTACAGCTGGCCATACTGTAGTCACACATTTGAACATAACAAAATCACAGGACAGTTCTTAGCTATTAATATCTCTGCCGGACAAAACTGCTTTTGCCTTTGACAAGAGCCAAAATCTGTGGTCCTGCAGCTGTCCTTTTAGAATAGCTAGATATCATACAGAATCTAGAGACATTCGCTTGAAATTCTGCAGCTATTTAAACCTCCCAATTCTTGTGGAAATGGCTGAATGAACTCTTGTCTATTTCCGTGCTTCCTATCTCCCCAGATCTTTGTGCAATCTAATTATTGCTGTTAAATACATGGATTGTATCAACCGAATTTAAGGGGCGTGGCGCGAATGAAATGAGCACGTTCGGGAGCAGCTGGGACTTGGCAGCAGCAGCCATTTTCTGAGGTCCTTCTCCTCCCTCCAAAAGTATAGCATGTAACCTCAGCTCTGAACAGGCTTTGTGTATTCTCCATATATCTCAGCCCTACACAAAAGACATCATTCACACCAAAAACACAACATTTTGGCACAACTCCACATTGATCCACAGCGAGAAGTCATCCTCTCCTGCTCTCACATTGGGCCATAAACCATTGACAGATATAGTATCAAAAGATGCATCCCTGGATATCTCAAGTACACAGTGTCCAAATAGGAAAAAAGCTTGTTATGTAATAATTCCACAAATCATGCAATCAAAAATCTGTCAACATAAAATGTCTGAATCTGACCTTGCCTTATTACAATATTTATATAATAAAGTGAATAGACAATATCCATTGAATTTAATTACACTAAACATATAAAGACAAGACCATTTCCAATATAGCAATGATTTCTTTTCTTTCCCTTTTTTTGCTTACAACAAAACACCCAAGCTCAGCTTATTTCTGCTGGTACAACATTAAGAAAACACAGGTGTGGAGCCACATGAGTGTGGAAAAAATGCAATGTAATGCAATTTCTTAAAAAGATGCTTAATGTAATTGTTAATGTAAATGTTTTCATATTCACACATAACCCCTGTATGCAAAACTCAAACAGCAACAGTATTCATGAAGGTTCCCTTTAAAATCTGAAAATAAAAGGAGCATTTGCAAAGCACACATCATGTTAAAGGATACATTTAATACATTTTGATCCTATTAGCCCATAAAGTACAACTGTAGCTCTTTTGCAATATAGAGAGATAAGTTTATTCTTCCCTTATTTGCTGCATTGACTTCTCCCTGTCAGGCCTCAAACGCGTCTGAATGAAACGATTCAAAGATCAATTTGCTGAACAATGTCTGCTCTCAATAGACAAGAAAGACAGCCCTGAATAACAAACATGACGTGACATCTCCTTTCACTGGCAGTTTCCTTTCGCCGCCTCGTCCATAGATACTCATTTCAAACTAATTCCTGCATTCAGACCATCATAATAACGAATGTAGCTCTGCTACTGTTGTTGTGAGAATGGGGGCATAGACTCGTGCAGCTGTTTAGGCCTAGGATCAATCCGTTTGAATAATAAAAGGTTGGTAATTATAGGCTGAGCTTCTTGCCTTTTTACAATCCTACCGCTTAAGTTAACATTAGAAACATCCAAAATAGATTTACTGGAAGGTCTTTGCTTGCTGCTCCAAATGTAGGTGGTAGTTAGTCTTTTATTCACACTGGATGTCTGTCAATAGCTGGCACATCCTCTTCCCTAAATGGGCTGAAGATGACTGAGCTATTACCGCAGAGAGCCCTTGTCTACTTTGTATTGTCTTGGGCTATTATTAATTATCTCCGTGCACTGGAAATTTAATTGGTAAAATAAGCTTGCTTTTATATGAACAGCAGCTTATGAAATGGGGAAAGGACAAGATGATTAAGACTGAAGGCTTAAAGGGGGAAATCCACATTGACTCAAAGCACGTCCATTTCTGATAAAGCTCAGGAGACAAAGGGAGAAAGCCCAATTAGACAGCAGTTTGTAGGGGCCACTCAAGGCAACTCAGTCATTTTAGGACCATGAACAAAAGAAGCAGGCATGTGCTTTTCAACGGATTATTTGTGTTGTCTTAAAGTTTGGGATCCCAGGCAGATAAAGTAAAAAGATTCACTTATAAGAAAATCTGTCCAGTGCATCTGACCCATCCCCACCATTTCCTGCGCATACAAAGATAACATAAAAAACTACAAACGGTATACAACAGATGGTATAAATGCTCAGTTTATCCTTGCCAGTCCTAATACACTGAAACCAGTAAAATCAAATAAAAGCAAAGCCATAAAATAGCAATAAATAAATCAATAAACAAAATCAATTAACATTTATAAAGTTGTAAATTGAAATCATTACAAAAGCACAGAGGTGGTGTTAAAAGTCAGAGAATACAAGTGGGTCTTAAGTTCCTCAGTGTGACAAACTGTGCAGAGCAATCATAAGCCTTTCTTTGAGATTGAGATTAGGGTGGTAAAAAGTATCAAAAATGAAATGCTAATCCATACTAATAATGCTAGAACTGAAACTAGATAGTATCAATCCTAAAAAGTCACATTCACAGGACAGAAATTGACCTTTCCTGAATAGCTCTAGAATAATCTTGAGCTGTATCAGAACACTATGGACCACCATAGAACATATCTGGACAACTGAGGGATTACACTGATACAAGGCTACACTACACAACACAGAACTATCATTTAATGTTAAAAATGACATTCTGTCGTCTGTCATTGTGGTATCAAACTTGGTATTGAGTATCTAGTAGATTAGATTGAAAGCAAATTTGAAATTTTATTATCGTGACACTTGATCCATTGAAAAATTCTACCCCCTTCACTCTGCAAGTTTGGTTTGATTACTGCGTTTTGAACATATTTAACATATTTGGGAAACAATATCATATGCAAATTAGTATACATTGGTCTTTTTTGCATATTTTTATTCGTTTTTCATGTAATGGTGTACCTACTGATTTGCATGTAAAACTCAGAATATCCATTCAAGAGGTTAAATTAATACATTTGATTAATGAAAAGTGCTTACCTTGTGTCGGCACTTCAAAACAACACCATACGCACCTAAAGAAAAGCACAAAATTAAATTAAATCAATTCAGTCTGACAGTCTACAGTTTCATGAATATGCAAAGTGCCCATGTAAGTCAAAGTAGGCCAATCTGACTTTAAAACTAACTGCATTAAAGAATAACAAGCTAGCATCTCAGTATTTGACTTTTACTCAAGAATAAACCAGGAGCAAGAGGCCAACAATGAATCCACATTGTACCAAGAGGACAAAGCACCACTCAAGCAGTTTTGTATCCTTGTTTTCTCATGAATCCAGAACATCATCCCTCTCTCTGAAAGGACAGGTGGCTCAGAAAGTAGGCCGCTGGAGTTGGCAGGATACAGTATAAGTGATGTTATCGGCCAAGGCAGTCACACACGTGTCCCCGAGGGCCCAAGGCAGGTTCTTAAACAACGATGGACAGGCTTCAGGTATTCTTTATGGGGAACATGGCTGCCTGCCTCACTGAAGTGTGTGTTTTAGGTGCGTAAGGGTTTATCTGCTCAAGATGATAAATACAGGGACATGCATTATAGGGAAAAGCAACACAAGTATACAGTATGGTACCTCAGGCTGGACTACATTAAAATGTAGAGATACAGCTTTTTAGTTTATCTATACCTATGTCAACTGACCAATATCAACTGACACCATAGCAGAGACTGAATATATTTTCGTTACAACACAGAAATCTATAGCAAAACTATACAATATGTTATGTAACTGTTACTCTACAAGTAACTGTAGAACTGCATAAAAGTTAAAATATGATGAGACATTCTGGGCCATGTAAATAGAAAGAATGCTCAGTACTGATAATTGACAAAATTAGAATCTCCTTATGTTAAAAAAAAACCCGCTCACTGTTTTAGGCTTAGATTATTTTTCAAATAAAACATGAGTATGACATAGTTTTGAATATGTTTTATGTAACTGGTTCAATCCACAAGCTTACAACATTGTCAATTTTTTTTATTTGGGATCACTGAATTAACAGGACATGTGCGTGTGTTCCCATGGTGACACTTTTGCAAATGTGCTTTGTTATTCTTCTGTGGATAAAAGACAATGCATTTCAAGTGTTGTCAAAGTTACGAGGAAAAGCCAATCAAAATTTGTTTATTTTATATATAGTCCACTCTGATTCTTATGGCTTCATTTTATATGAGGTATGAGTAATGATTAACAGCGCTGTATGTTATTTCAGGAACGTTGACAATAATCAGACAGTTATGTAATACATTATGCATTGTTCCATTATTATTACAAGAAAATGATGCAGCCTGACCGCATCACTACATTTTACATGCTGGGACTGTATATTAAATATAATGTATGACAATAGTACTTCATCATTATCTTGCTGCCCAAACTGGCAGACAGTGTCTCTGTCTGTCTGTTGCATGGGAAATTAGACAAATTCACCTGTAGTCTTTGGGTAGTTACAGCAAGCCAGAGCCAAAAGCAAAACTGTAATTAGCTGATTTTAAATGACAAAATTATATAAATACTGCAATATGTACCTGCTTTGCTTTACGGTCATTTCTGCTCTGTTTAGGTTAATAACATTTTTGCCCACTTCTTGGTTGATCACAGTTTTGAATTTGATGGCTATTAATATTAATTTCCTGGACATTTAAGGCCTGTATTATGATATGCTTTGGAGGTTAATAATAAAATGATTACTCAAACAAACTCTGGGTATGTTTTTGATGAGGTAAAAACATTATAACCTGGCTTAAATCTCAGAAGTCAGTCAATTTTCTTGCGTGTAAACTACATGTAGTCTCTCGTTTGGGTTGCTATGTTTCAATACAGAAATCTAGTTGATTGAAACCAAAGGACTCTCTCTGATCTAAATCCTCACCACCTAAACCCCAGCCTGCAGCCAGCCACCAGTGCTAGTGCAGCATCTGCAGCCCAGTGATTCTGGTAGTTCTAAGATTTCACATAAGGCACAGCTTTTCCAAATACTGACATATACTGATGTTTCAATGTAGGTTTAGGCACTGTCAGGTTCAGTTTTGATTTTAATGTAGAGTGCACGCTACACATAGTTCCTTTAATAATTGCCATTTAAAATAAAAAAGGTAAACTTTTGTCCTCCAAATTATGAATTGTGTTCCAGACTGCTTGCTTTTACTCACAGAGGAGTGGCTGTAGAACTCTCAAATAAAAAAACCCCAGGTGAGCATATTATTGTCAATTAGAGATCTTGATTAAAACATTGATTAATTGCATAGCCCTAATTGCAGCTATAACCTATTACACATTTCTTCATCATTACATAATTAACCAAATTAACCGGTGTTCAGGTAAATAGGGAAAAACAATCTATTAGTATGGACTACATGGAGAGAAATGTGGACTGAAATACTGGGACAGCTTCAGATGGAAACTAAAAGTGCTGACTACTTTCATTGGACAGCCACTTAGACTAGAGCCTCCTGTAGCTCCAGTGCCATGTCACCCGCACAGAGTAAAGTTATTGGAGGCTAGAGAAGAGGTGCAAACTGGGACAAGTGGGTGGCCTTACCTGAGGGCACTTTCTATCAACCAAATGACTCGTGGAAAAGGAGGAGGCGTGACAAGTTTTTGAGACAGGATTTAAGCACAAAGTCCGTGTTTTTAGACATATTAGCAGCTGTTTAAGCCAATCAAACCAGCCCACCTATGCTGCTCTTACATCACTGCGCTGTGAAACAAGGCCACCTACTTATTCACTGGACATACTGGGCTTTTACTGACCTTTTTACATGGTGTAAGTGGACACAACAATCAACCGATTACTCACTGGATACAGCCAAAGTGTGAGAGTATTGCGTCAGCTGTGCCATTCTACAATGCTATCGTGCTATCACATGGAGCCCATGTCTAAACCAAATCCAAATGAGGTCTAAACAATAACAGGTCTAAACAAAAACAGAAGGACTTTATTAGGTCTAACCCAACAGTAAACAGAATAAATCATATTAAAACCAGGACTAAACTTTGTGTAGTTCAAGATTAAAGGGGCTTTATGCTTTTATAGGTGGACAGTTCGAAACCCTCTATTCCCCATGTTGTTGTTTATGGAATGTTATACAAAAAGGCATACAATTAGCAACCGCCATGATCCATGGAGACGTGCACAGAGGACTCCACTAAACTAAGTATTTTTTTTGGCAATAAAAACAACTAAATTGAATAAATGATATAAGTAAATGAGATATGACATACGATTCACCCCCAGTAAACTTACACAGTGCACCTAAAATATTATGACTTATTCCAATATCTAAACCATGCATTGACTTGATACTGTATAAACCAGAGTCTAATTCTAAACTAAACTCGATCAAGACTACATTTAAACTGTATTGCTACCACTGTTTAAAGAAGGACAAACTATAACCAAACAAACCTTAAAGCAGAAAGCATGTTAGACACTTACCTTCACCCACAATTCCAAGGACTTCAAATTTATTCATTACATCACCAATATTGGGGATCTTCATGAAATCAAAGGCTGTGCAGTGGAAGATTCATGTTGAGACAGAGGAGGTCCTACAGGACACAGTGAGGCAGCCAGCTGTCTGCTCCTGAGAGACGATTGCTGGCTCTGGTCCATATTATTCAGCTCATTCCCTCTTCAGCAGCTCACATCCACCTGCACAAAACATGCAAGGGCTCAGTTTTATTAGCTGTTTGTGACTTTCAATTTGATTGTGATATATTTGCGGACATTCAAAGTAGCCTCCAGTTATTTAGATAATAGAATGTCCTAGAGCAAAATATTTTGTCTTAACAGAAAAACCTTGTTGTACCTGTAGTTAAGATCTCTACAAACATGGATCTGAAATTTATGGGATTCTTGTATTAGTTTATCACTTCCTGAATGTTCTAAATGTTCTTCTCGTAATTGTTAATGCACTTGAATTCCTACTTTTAAAACATGCAAATCTAATTACAATACTTAATTCTCCATATTCCATTTTCTACCAATATTAAAATATATATTATTGATCAGAATTCAGAATACAACTTTATGTGCAAATACATAAATCATACCATAAGTCAATGTTTAGAGTTGGTGCACCTTTAAATATACCATTTATTTACAATGTAATTGTACTTTTTAAGAGAACGAGTGACTTAAACTATTTCATTGGGTACCAAGGTTTAGTCCTCAATAGCTTTAGAATGATCTTGAGTTATATCAGAACAAGCATAAGACCACCTAGACTAGTATATGCCACCATGAAACCTACCTGGATGACTGAGGATAATACAGATATAAGGGCACATGACAATATAAAAAAATGTACCTCGATTTAATGTTCAAAATCCAATTTGTCTAAAG
>KN493619.1:62759-92771 GCA_000787155.1 Scartelaos histophorus | reverse complement strand
TCTACAAATGATTTAAAAGACAAAGGTGAAGTATGTTGGTTTTAAATCTTCAGTGTGCATCGATATTTTTCACACAGTCATTGGTGTTAAAATGAAATAGGACGCAGCACAATGCCTTTCTGATTTATTTGATTGTATTTGTCATACTGAGAACAGTTCATGGCTAACAGCATTTGCCTGGTTTCATTTACAATACGGTCATGTTTTCATTTGAATCTGAAGCATCGCGGTATGGAGATTTTATGGCATGTTTCTGGCCTTAAGTGGACACTGTAATGATGTTTACCCTGACCTCTAAATGACTTTCCATTGCGACTCAAATGTTAATGCTCTCCTTAAGCTCCAAGTTCAATATTGACCTAAACAAAAACTATTTTATCTTCTGTCACATACATACTTATATCCACACTGGACGCTGTTTATTTATATTTATTAAACTAATTGTAATTATTAACTCCAATGGTGTGTGAGGTGCAATTCAAATTTAATTAAAATATTTTTTCTTTTCCTCTCATAGGCAGTTAAGTTTGTGTTCTTTGTTTACTGCTTTTGAAATGGCGGCATGGGAGGTTCATGGTTCTCTTGATACCAGAGAAGCAAAAAACGTCTCTTCTCCAGATGGTAAGATTTGACTTACCGTAATTTATATATTTATTTATTTATTTATTTTTTTTTATAACTGATTGTACTTACAGCAAACAAATCCTGTGTGGGCATTGACTGCTACATGGTCCTGACAGAAGTTGAGAAGAAAGCCATTGGCTCCATCTGTTTCCTGGCTGGTCCGGTCACCTTCCTGGAGAACAGTGTGGTTCTGCTGGTGATCCTGTGTACAGCGGCCCTCAGGCAGAGGCCATCCTACCTGTTCATAGGCAGCTTGGCTCTGGCTGATGTGTTCGCCAGCTGCTTCTTCACCACCAGCTTCTTGGACTTCCATCTGTTCCGGCGCAGAGATGGGCCCACAGCTTACCTCTTCAAGTTAGGAGGAGTCACGATGGCGTTTACCAGCTCTGTGGGCAGCCTACTGCTCACAGCGCTGGACCGTTACCTGTGCATCCACCAGGTGTCCTCATACAAAGTGCTGGTGACGCGGCGCCGAGCCCTGCTGAGCCTGCTCATCCTGTGGAGTGTCACCACCTTCATCTCCTTCCTGCCTCTGATGGGCTGGAGGTGTCCCACGGGCCTCACCCACCCATGTTCACGCCTCTTTCCTTACATTAACTCAGCCTACCTGGCCTGCTGGACCAGCTTTATTCTGTTTCTCCTGGCTCTCATTTTAGGAGCCTATGCACTGATCTTATGGAAAGCCCACCGCCATGAGGCCTCCATGACCAGCTTGCAGATAGCAGCAGCATCAGGACAGGCCCGCATGAGAATGGACATCCGGTTAGCTCGAACATTTGGGCTCATTCTGCTTATCCTTGTGGGCTGCTGGCTCCCTGTACTGTCCTTCATGATAGCAGATGTGTGTGCAGTGCTGAACCTTACTCAGCTCAGGGCCTTTGCCTTCTGTAGCACACTGTGCCTGGTGAACTCTGCTGTCAACCCTCTGCTGTACGCACTGCGCTGTCGAGAGCTCAGAGATGCTCTGGTGCAGCTCACTTATAAACTGTGTGAAATGGGCAAATGTAAAAAACCTGCAGAGCATCTCTCTCCAGAATCACAGGATGGAGCAGACATGAGCTGTACAGTCCTGTCAGAGAATGACCATGAGGTACTTGGCATCTCACAAGCAAGATCCTCACAGGTCACCTCAGTGTCTGCAAACCTGAACAAAAAATAAACTCATAAAGTTCAGCAATATTCAAGTTTAAATTACATATTTACAGAATGCCCTCATTGGTGTGTAAAGAAAACGAACATCGATGAGAAGTTTCTTAAAGCTCTATTTGAAGATATCACACTAACAACACACGCACACACACACAAACACTCACACACACACACACACACACACACACACACACACACACACACGCACACACACACACACACACACACACACACGGTTGGTTCTTAAAATGACTGTTCATCATTAAGTTAGAAGTAAGTAGGTGACCACATTTGGTTTATATTAGGCTACACTGTTGGGAAATAATCTAATAATGGGTTTAAATTGCACTTTTAAGCTTCTCACTATGTATTCACCTTTGTAGCCACAGTTTCCAACCATCAGTCACACAACAATCACACAGGCAAGGTGTTTTGCCCAAGGACTGTATGACAGTGCGTGCACTGCTGGAGTCAAATTGCCAATCTGTTCTTTGTGTACTGAAACCAAATTGTACTTTAGTTATACACATTTCTGTTTGAAGTGGTATTCTCTTTGTTTTTGGTTTGTATATGGATTTGAATATGCATAGACAGTGTGCTTGCAGGGTGCCTTTTCTAAACACACACAAATGCCAGGACATCACAAAGACTCTGGACATGGGGGTTTTCCATGTGCTCTTCATGTGCATTCAAGCAGTGTGCTGCAGAGGAAAATGAAAGAGGACTGGCAGCCCACAGTGGAACACAACTGGCAGCTACAACACACACACACACACACACATAGGCCATACAAAGCACATAGGCTTTGAGTGCTTGCCATTCTATAGACTTGAATGCTAATTGTTTTGATTTGTTAAAAGCCTTTCTTAGTTTTGTAGCCTATGTTTAAAACTGGCAATTGTTCTGGAAACAGGGTCAGAAATCCTAAATGACCAACAAGCCTCGAACACTGAACCACTGTGTTTGTTTTATAGCCTACACCTAAATAGGCAAGGAAAATGTTGAAAAATGTTGAGCAGAGCTTGTAAGACTGGCCATTTATCATAACTGTACACCAGAGTTGGTTCTTCTTCTTAGGCATGTTTATATACTGTTTTCTGTATGCTCTCAATTGTTATTAAATGTCAAATATATCATCCATCTGTCTTCATTATTATGGAGTAAAATGTGTGTAACTGTATGGCGCTGTCTATCTGAGATCACAGTCCCTGGGCGGCAAAAGCCTGTCCATATTCGGGTTGCTATGGGGCTTGAAAAATCCCTTCACCAAAATGGTAAATCCCACAGTACTGTAGCCTATATAGGGTGTTATTCTAGTTAAGAAGACACTTTGCTTCTCTTTTACCTGGTTCCCATCACCAGACGTCTCGTGAACCTCCACTTAGAGTTCATCCAGAGATTTACTTTAAAAATAGGGGATTATTACCTACGAATGTATCCTAAAATGTTTCTAAAAAGTACCGTGCGTCTTCAAGTACATAAATATGTGTTTTATAGTTATACATTTGTTATCTGAATCCCTGTGTATGCATTAGTTTTTCTTAGCAAAGATGTAAAAATATTCATTTTTTGGAGATCTCCCCTCTCCCTGCACATGGTACGGCCCGCCATTGTGACGTTTTAAAAATTCAGCAGGCTTCAGTTGGCCACAACTCAGAAGAAAATCCGTTGTTGTGGAGGAAGAAAGGCTCAGCAAACACGGAGCGTTAACGCTGCTATCAGGGCGGAGGAAACCCCGACTTTTGTGGGTCCATTTCTTCACTTTGTTTTTCACTTTTGCTTAGCTAATATGGCTTGTGGAGCTACGTTAAAGCGGTCGATGGAGTTTGAGGCCCTGCTCAGTCCCCAGTCTCCTAAGCGGAGAAGGTGCAACCCTTTACCGGGGACTCCCAGCACTCCGTCACCGCAGAGATGCACCCTCCGTCCGTCTGTCGACACCCCCACGCACTCGATGTCTCCCCCGGTTATGGGGGGTGAAAGTCGTCTTACCCCAGGTATGGAAACTAGGTCGATAATGACTTTTTCTGCGTTTGCTGGTGGGTGTCATGGGGGAGGGGGGTTGGGTGGAGAATCAGATGGGGGTTGGAGGCTAATCGTTAGCTTAGCTAACGTTACAAACGTCAGTGAACCGCTTCACTAAGTGCACATCCTGCGCTTATGTGTTTTAAACCGTGTTTGACCGCTTCGTGTGAATGTTTTTTTCTCTTTATTATGTTCAAATGTAGCCAACAGTTACACGAAGAAAGCACATTGCTTCTACTTTGCTAGCTTTGCTCAGTAGCTTCTTATAAATGCACTCCTGACTTATTCAGAGACGGCCCTTCCTTTACCTCTTAGTGAGAATGTGAGTATCTCAGACAAAGGCCCGGGCCTGTCCCAGCGCTGGTGGGACGGGGATGTATACCTGGGTGACACTTCCTTGTGACTGTTAAAGACAAATGGCAGCGCACACATCATGGGATCCTGTTCATTAGGAGCTCCCGGCTAATGTTTCCTGTCCAGAGTGCTCTCTATCAGCGAGCCCCTTGGCCAACAGTGCCGCTCTCCCTCTTTCACCCTTAAAGCATTGTTGGGCCTTTTTCCTCTTGACCTGGAATGCAACTCCTCTGTGCACTGGCCCCAGGTGGGGTGCACCATCAAAACACTCATGGGAGCGTTTATTGTGCTGTGAGTGATCATCCCTCCTACACAAATATAAACTAACCTTATTTAAATCCTATGCACTGTCGAGATTGAATTATCATTACCATGTTCTATACACACGTGCAGTTTCCATAACAATTTGTGTCTTTGTCAAAGTGTTTGTATGGATACAGGAAAACACCCAAAAGTCATAGCGTCACTGGTGCCATGTCCTTGATGTGTACTCTGTGTGATGAGTTTCTCAAATGTGTTGCTTACATACTTTTTGCATGAATATTGAAGTGCCTCTTAATGTTTTATTTATAAGCTTGAACGAACAGTCCTCTGCATTGAGAGCACCGAGGCAGTACAGAGCTGCAGCTGCCCTCAGTGCAGCTATGTGTTTGTGTGGAGTAGACACAAGGTTCTGATATCAAGTACTGCCCTCACCTTGGCTCTGAAGGGGCCCCTGTGGGAAAGGTTGCCTGACCAGCCAGTCCCATTTACATTCTTACTGAATCCAGCAGGGGCTGGAATTAGACAATAAAAGGTAAAAGGAAAATCCTCCGTCCAAACTTGTGGCGGTCCAACTACAGCTCTGCTAATTTATAATACATGTCTTTCAAGTAAAGACATTTCAATAAATGTGAAAAGACATTTCAACTCTTTTTTTTTTACATGAGATAAATAAGAGTTTGGTGTTTCCATTGTTGATTTTTCAAAAATCCATACTGTTTCTCAGGTTACACATATAAAGGGGGGAACTAACATGAAGGACTGTTATGTATGTTTTTGACACAAACTGAGCATGCATCTCTTTTATTGGTTAATCTGTCTGTCAGTCACACCCTCTGAAATCAGGGAGACATGATACAGCTACAGATCCACTCGTCAGTTTTTGCCAAAGCATGTGGTTCTGACTGGTCAGGTAATTGGGAAGGCTCTGCGGGCACATTGCCAGGAGAAGGCAGGCTTGTGTTGAGGGAAAGGTCAGCTGTCACTCCTCCTGACTCGCCTGGGGAAGTTCAAAGCAGGCAGACTGGCATGTAGTGCAGGTAGGAGCATGAAATGGATTCTGATCAGGTAGTTTCAGTTTATTTAAGGGAATGCCCAGTAACGACAAATGTAGGTTTATTGCCCGTTAGGATTCCGGTTGCACAAGCTTTTGGCAGAATTTTGACATGTTTTACCAGAACCATACTATTAAACAAGCTCCAATCTCTATTGTAGTCACAGTACTAAAAACTTTTAGTATGGATGTATTCAAATGAGTATCTAGTTTATTACTAGTTTTGGTAATCAGATTTTCTATGCTTTTGTTTTGACAACCGTACCAAACCCTCTTATAAGATATTCTGCTCCTCATTATTACATGTCTGAGCATAAAACCCTGTCTCTTCTCTTCATAACTGCGGCAGAGGGGCTGAAGTATGAGTCTGTATTCACTGCTTGCCCAATGCCCTCAGTCCCCCCGGAGTTCCCCCACCTCCCGGAAGTACCCTCAGATTGATTACTTGGCTCGACTTTGGCAGGGTCACTGTTGCTAAGCAACGCCCATATTGTGGCAAGCACTGGTTGGCAGCAGTGCAAAGGAGTGCCCGTAGTGAAGGGTCCCATTTGTCCATCACGTCTCCTTATGTCGACTGTGTACTGTTCATTTATTCTGAAACCCTGAATGTCACCACTATTTTTGAAATTTAAGAGCACAGTATAAGTCTGTAGACTTGGGAAGGCACTCATGTACATTTAACATTCTGTACAACAAAGTTAACATTCTGTATTCAAAAAAGAATTGGGAAGATTCATAGCTAATGGGCTCACAATGTAAAGCACACAGACACACAGAAACATACATTATATTATACAAAACATGTACATTGTTGTAAATGTTATTCTTAAATCAATGCTGTGAATTTCCAGTGCACTGTTATTATCATAAGGAAAACATAATTTTTCTTGGCCATGCCCTGCCCTATATGTCTATATTTCTCATGTAGATTTTTTTTTCCAAGGGCCCAGTATTACATAATTTTCTGACCTATGGGTTGTTTCATTCACACATAACACACAATCCCTGCGCATTTAGGCCGACTTCTCTCAAAATGAAAAACACTCTGTTCCACCTTGTGATGTCATTTGGTAATACATGAAGTGCTTCACTGTGTTTTAACCCCCACACACCTACACTAGAATCATTTGGATAATTTAATCTCTGGAATTGCCAATCTTTGGTGAATTAAAGGTAAAAGGCAGCTATTAACATGAAAACTACCACTTGTTGGCATAATTAGGAGAGCATTTTCAACTTGATATGTAAACATACTAATAATTAAGGGTTAGTCAAACAAAACACAATTCCAGGTATGTTTTTGAGGCGGTAACAACATTCTAACATGACTTAAAGCTCATAAGAGTAAATTTTGCCTTCTGTTACCGTTTTATTAGGAATCAAATTGAAAAGTCAAGACTGATCCACAGATTCCACTCTTCACTGATTATTATAAAAGACACCCCCTTAATAACGTTGTCCTCACCATTACAATACACTAGTGTGAAGTGGTCCACCCTCTTGTGTCTCTTAATTGCATAGCCCACATTTCTGAGCTGTCATTCCATCAATCACTGGTGTAGTTTGCAGCCTGTGGCCCTGTGAGGCGCAGGGATGGTGTTTTTGTTCAGACACTGCTTTATTAAGAGTGAAAGCCCCCACAGCCCACTGAGCCTGTCAGATTAGTCTTGTGTATTGTTAATGCCCAGAGGTTACAAAGGGCACATTCTACAGGAGGGCCCCAGTCATTCAGCACCCTACCAGCCCAATAACAGCCCTCTGAACCCGGGGAAGAGCCTGCTTTTCTGGGCACGAGTTTGAACAAGGCCCTCCGGCTCTCCCCACCCAAGATAAATGAGACCTGTTTATTCAGATAGAGGAAGAGCCCCCCTTTTGCAACCTCACGATGCTTCCGGAAGGGTCAATATTTGGTTATCTTTCCGCTTTGCCCTGACGTGTTGTTTTTTACTCTTTTGACCTTTGGATGGATTTGAGCTTGTTTAATGCAACGTTTACTGCCATTAGATCAAGAGAGTGTTTTTGTTTTTCATTCACTTACATTTTTAAAAACAGGTTTTAATATTTTGGCTCAAAAATGCCTATAAAAATCTGACATGTAACTTGGTCAGATTTGGTTTTAAATGGTCTACTGAATGATTTACAAATATGATTTACTGAATGATATAAGCTGATATAGTATTAATGACGTGACCCCCATTTTCACCGGTATCCCTTTTTAAATAGTTTTCTACATATTTTTCTTCTTCCCACAATGCAGCTCAACTGTGCACAAAATAAATTGCTTATAGTTTTAGAATGAAGTTGTTTCGTTTCTCTAAACACTAAAATAACCTGCTGTGTGAGCATAATATGTATATGTATATCTTTTCGAATCAAAGGGAAGCTTGTTCACGGGTCAGAAAAAGGTGTCAAACCTCAAATGTCAAGTACCCAAACTCTCCATATATACAGTAATTGTAAAAATGATTAATTACTGCCTTTAGATAAAGCTTTGCAAATTTAATGAAGGTGCCTTTCTGTTTAGTATCATATCATTCTACTGTCCCAACATTAAATAAATAAATAAATTACAAGATAATCATCATTACTAAAACTGGTATCAAAACTAATACGATGAGAAAAGTAAATGGGGAACGAAAACTTGTTGCCTTTCCTGTGTAGACCTATATTACGATTTTCTCATGTACGTCATAATATTTCCTCATCACAAACAAACCTGAAATTGTGTTTAGTTTCATTGTCACCTTTTTAACGCACAAATCCTGCATATTTAGGCTGAGTTCTTCTCTCAAACAGAAAATGCTCTGTTCCAGCTTGTGATGTCATGCGGTAATACAGGAAGTGAGCCAGTGTGTTTTTAACTGTTAACATTAAAACTACCACTACATGGCATCACTAGGTGGCATTTTGAGCTTTGGGGATGTAGACAGACTAATGATAAAGGATTACTCAAACACGTGTGAATCAAACAAAACCACTCCAGTTATGTTTTTTTTGTCTTTTTTAAGAATCTGTTTCAGAATAAGGCCACACAGTAACACTGAATAAACCACCATTTATATTCTATTGTCTAAAAGTATGTATTTTTGTTAACATTGTGGTGTCCAAATGTATAGAGTCACTCAAGGCTTTCCCTTTGTATCAAAATCTAGCTGAATGAAGTGTTTAGTATTGTTTTGATACACTAGTCATAACGTTCTCATATTACTCGACACCGTTTTGGACCATTTAAAACCTTTTATACTGTATGTGTGGGCTCCTGCCTTTCCAACTCAGCCTCCTTCCAATCACATGCAAGATTTAAGCGTTTCCCCAGCTGTTCCTCCTTTGACCAAAAACATTTGCTGAAGTATGGACTGTTAAACTCTTAAAGGAGAAGTGAAAGTGAAAAATGTTATCATCTTTTTTTTTTCAAGCCTGCAGTCGTAGTTTGTCGTAGGCCACAGCTGTTTTGGTGTTGACACCGTACTTCCTGTCTCTGTGCTGCTGTTAGAGCCCAGGGGAAGTGCCAGAGTTTTGTCACGATGGCCAGGGATGAAATGCTTTCCTATTCAAATGTTTGTTCTGTCTGGAAAACACCCTTTTACTTAGTAGCACCCAAACTAAAGACAAAATACCTCCTGATTTTACTGTAATGGCATGACATGTGAAACGATATAGTTAGTGGTGACAAACTGCTGAAATTTGCCAAGTGGTAGTTCTGCTCATATTGTTTTAACTTAAAAGATCCTGTATTACACAAAATTGACACTTGTGAGCTTTAAGCCACATTGGAATGTTTTTACCTCATCAAAAACCTATCTGGAGTCGTTTTGTCTCAATCACACTTGTCTGAGTACCCCTTATTTTAGTCTGCCTGCATCTCCAAAGTTCAAAATACTTTGTTCTTCCTTATGATGTCATGGAGAGGAAGTCTAAATATGCAGGTTTCTGTGTTAAACATGTATGAATGAAACAAAACAAACACGGGGTATGTTTTTCGATGAGGAAACACTATAACATAGATCAGATATAGACCCTTTAAATATAATGTGTTTTTGTATTTGGTCCCACAGAGCAGATCTTCCAGAACCTGCGTCAGGAGTACAGCCGCATCCAGAGGCGGCGACAGCTGGAGGGGGCCTTCAACCAGAGCGAGGCCTGCAGCTCCAGTGATGTCCCCAGCCCCAGCTCCTCCCTCACCGCCCCCAGCTCACCTCCAGGTACACAGCACACTGTCGACGAGGGCCCTGAGGGGAGAGACAGGAAATAGATTTGGTTTTGTTTAGATTGACACAGTGAAAGAGAACAAAATGTGTCTGCAAAATGGAGTCCCTGTGAACCTCTTTGAGCTGGACTCCTATTCACATTTTATGATAAGTAAATTCAAGATCCAACAAATACAATCCAAATCTCTCTCATTACAGATATGTGTAATAAACTCAGCTAACCACTGCATCCATAAACCATGAATCCCAGTGTTACACACTCTTCAGAATAGTGCAAATCTTTTTTGGTGCTACTTGGATGTGTAGAGATTGTATTTGAGACGTAATAATACTGAAGACCACCAGTGCAGGTACAAAGTCAAAAAAGCCTTTATTACTACATGACTGCTGATATTATCTTAAAGGCTTTTAATTATTTTGTACTTTTAGATTGATTTCCATCTCCATTATCATTATTACTCAGTTTATCAGTTTGTCCTGTCCACATTTTGAAACTTGGCATGTATAGATATTACATTCTGCATAGTGAAAACAGAAGAGTTGTAACTGGAGCTTGTTCATCTGCATCAAACTGTGTTGTCCTGACCCAGCACTCCCGACGCTGCTTCATAGAAATGAGGCTAATGTCGTCCCTTATTGAAACGGACAGGGTTTATAGTTTCAGGGGCTTTTAAAAGTGGAACATCACAATTGAGTTGGAAAATGTGTAAAAATTGGTATGCGGTGTTATCTGGATGCGTAGCTCTAGGGCTGCACTACTTTTTCCTGTGTAAAATTGTGTCATAGATCATTGTGTTGGCATCATTTACAGCTCCAGAGAGTGAAGCTGCTGCGCCCTCACTCGCTCTGCCAACTTTGAAGACCATTCATTTTCAAAATTTAAGTCCTGATGTCTGAATGAATGAATCACCCGATGAACACCATCGCCTCCCGTAATAGATGGACTATAAAACTTCCATGGTGTTTTAGGCAGGTTGGAGGGACATTTAGGGAGAATTTTGAACTGTGGTTTTGAAATATTCACAGTATTTGTTTTCATTGTTTTTCCAGGCGCCTCCAGGAAGGACCAGCCCTCTTTTACGCTGAGGCAAGTAAGCTACCTGTGTGAGCGTCTTCTCAAAGACCACGAGGACAAGATCAGGGAGGAGTACGAACAGATCCTAAACACAAAACTTGCAGGTAAAGACTCTGTAATATTTTCTTTTTTTGTGTCTATGTATTTAATCCAACTATGAAAGTAGTGGCTAGACCTACAACCAATTACTGTAGTTTACTTTACATTTACAAGAAAAATCTGGTGCCTGTTTATGGGTTTGAGTTACACTTTTGGCCAAACTATTATGTTTGGAGTATTTCTAACTTGGAGTATATCCTAACTTTGATCAGTCTGAGACATTTGGATTGAGCCTGTATTACTATACTTTTTAGGTGTATGTATGTTTTTTTGTTAGTGAAGTCTATTATCAAAGTAAACAAGGCTGTCATATTTAAGCTAACTCTCTTTATGTCATTTCTCCAATTTTCTCTTTCAGAACAATATGAATCATTTGTGAAATTCACACAAGACCAGATAATGCGAAGATACGGAGCACGGCCTGCTAGTTGTAAGTTCCATGAAGTACAAAGATGAGCACTAACTCCTTTTTATCTCACAACAGAAAGATAATTTTCTCTCCACTTTGTCTTTCAGATGTCTCGTGAGCTGACGTCGACGAAATCCCAGCTTCCTCTCACAAGATGGCTGCTCTTTTATTCACCCTTTCTTCTTGATTTACTTTTTATTTTGTCTTTCTACCCCCTCCCACATCAAACTGTTCAGGTGCCATGTTTTTTTTCCCAGTTTTTAAATCCACACGTTCGACTAGAATTGCTGCTGGCCAAAAGGTGTAAGAGAATCAAACGTAATGTAAAAAGTCCACTTGTTGTGCCCTCTTGTTGATATGCTCTCTGGAAATCATGACTATAACGGATCTCTGTCGATTTCTCTCTGGCGCTGTAGAAAAAGCTTTTTGGCTCAGTGATTATTCTGTATACCCTCCCAGCAGCTGTATGTAAAGACCCTCGCTTCACTCGCCCAACCTTATTTGCCCCGAACTCCTCATAACTTTACCTAAGAATGTGCATTCTTTTTCCCTTTTGAAAAATTAAAAGTTAAGTGATTCAAGTTTTGCCTTGTGTTTTCTTCGTACAGTTTGATAACAGCGTATTGACACAGTATTACAATATTACGAGCCTCTTTCTGATGAATTCACCTCACAGAAATGTAAAGTTTGTAGGTTTTCCCCTGGTGTGTGGCCGTCAAATAGGCAACACATTATCACTGCTTATGATGTTTCAGTGACATTCCTTTTATATGCAAATACTGTACAATATAATTCCTCTGCTGCATTATTCATTAAAGCTTAGGTGAAATATTCAAGACATGTCTAAACCAGTGGCCCATGTTCTATTATGAAAAAACAACTACAATGCAAGGTAAGCAATGCATTTTAGGTTGCATCAAATAAACATATAAAGGGTATTAATATTATAAATGTCTTAGCTTTTAGGTACCCCACATGTTTTCCTGAAGATTCCACAGTATGGCATTAAACTTGTCTATTTAGAAATGATTACGTGTGTGGTGTTTATTAAAAACACCTTGAAAAACATGCATTGTTGCCGTGTGTGGACTTGCCTCTCCACAGACCTGATGTGTAACCAGTGTGCATAGACTGAAGTGTCACCTGCTTTTCTCTAAGGAGATATGTGTCTTATTAGACTGTGGCATTCAGCATTTATGTCTAAGTAGTTGGATTTTTATGGAGACCAGCACCAGAAATGTTACTTGGTGGACCTTTAAAATATCAATACTTATATTTTTTATAGTTTATTTGATGTTAACTTCAAATATAAATGTTGTGCCTTACATTTTACATTACAAAACATACCAGCAGTTCACTAATTCGTAAATATTACATCTTTTGTTGACTGATCACAAAGTAACGACTCACTTTTGTGTGATCTGGCGCCATCTTGCGGTGATTAAGAAGAACCTCACGACTGAAACCAAAACAAAACTTCTTCATAGTTTCTAGTGACACACATCTTCACTCCCAAGAGTCTGTGTGGTGGTGGAGGAGGAGAGCAGAGCATTTCACAGCATGATCAGAACTGAAGAGCTCAACCTAAAGAGCCAATCAAGAACCCCCCTGCGTGTGACGTCAGCGCGCAGGTGTGGCACTGGGACACACAGGTAGCTCTGCAGATCGGACAGCGCGCATTTGGAGAGGTGTTATAAGTTTACAGGACGCAGGCTGGACCGGGATAAACATCACGGGGTAATTTGGAAGGAGGAAGGAAGTTTGGAGTACACAAAAGCAATGGAAGGGCTATAATTATCTCCCAGAGCATTTTCCACCGAGCTTTGGGACTCCGGTTTTGGAGGAAGGGACTCGGCTGCTAAAATGGAGGAATAGTCTGTGGTATTTTCTGCCCCAAAACCCTGGAAACCGGTTTCTCAAATTGATATTGTGTTGGGGGTTGTCTGGACGCGTCTCTACAGTCTTCCTTCTTGGAGCGTTCTGTGAGTAAGACTTTAATTTCACATAAGGTGTCGATTTGTTAAATGAAATGGGATTTATTTAATGTGATCATAACAGTGAAAAGTGAACCTGTCTCTATCTGGATACCGTTTGTCAAAATTGGCGAACCATACAGTAGCCAATTGGAAAAGTACAGTACTTTTTACAGTACTTAGGCCAGTCACCAGGAAGCGCACGTCTGGTGTTGTAACCTAAAGCTCTGTTTGTTTACTGCTTTATTTCCATGATTCCTTTGCACTGTATAGTTAAATATAGCCTATTATTATTGGCTATAAACTTGAGACAATTAATTCTCAAGTTTGTGATTCTTATGGCATTGTGTCTTTGGATTTACAAAGGAAATGCATCTAATACTCTAACACCAACATATAGTATTTCAGTGTAAAGTTTAATAAGTGAAAATATTCAGTAAAAATAAGGTAATAATCCATTTATTCCATGAGAATGTCTTGGTCATGGTGATTTAAAAAAAAGTTGGACTTAGTTAAAAGAAAATCTTAGAATATTTCAGCTTTTATTGTTATTAATTCGTGATTTATTTTAATTTAAGGTCCTATATTACAAAAAAATGATTCTTAGGAGTTTTCAAGAATGTTTTTTCATGGTAGGTTTCAAAAACTTGCCTTGAGTTGTTGCTTTGTTTGAGTAACATGGCATTTTTAGAGTGTCTACATTTCCAAACCTCAAAATGCTCTATTCCACCTTGTGATGTCATGTAGTGGTAGTTCTCAGATGAAACTCAAAGCATTTACTTCAGTAGAGATGGAAAATATCAGGGTTTCAATTCTCCAAACGATTCCAGTGAAGGTGTATGGAGTTTGAAAAAACACAATGGAGCACTTCCTGTATTACCACATGAGATCACAAGGTGGTTTTCAGTTTGAGAGAAGAACTCGAAATACTCGAAATATGCAGGATTTGTGCGTTAAACGTGTGAATGAAACAAAACACAACTCCAGGTCTGTTTGTGTGAGGAAACAACATTATAACACAGATCAGAATATAGCCTAATATACTGTAGGTCCTTTGATGAAAACGGTGAATTAGATTTTTTGAGATAATGTGTTCTTTTGTAGCCTTAACGCAGAGATGGCCCAAGACCCCGAGAGCCTGGAGCCCTTCCCAGTGGATCGAGATGGGGTAGAGTTCAGGAGAGCAAAGGATGAGCCTGACGGGAATCTGGGATGCTGCGATAAATTTCAGCATTCCTTGTCCAAGTGGATGCTTCCGGAGAATAAACGTGGCAGATATCTGGAACGAGCCAACTGCTGTCCGCCTCCCATCTTCATCATCCTCGTCAGTATAGGAGAGGTGAGAACAATACAGTAATACAGGAAAAACAACAGTAAGATCAAATAAGAACAAAAATACCAATAGATAAAAAGGTACAAAACATAAAAATAAATTAAATAAATAAACACCACTACATTACTACTCGATTTTTGAACTATTTATTATAATTTTAGACCTGCAAAAAAACGGAGGGGATTATTTTTAATGTGTTTGTAGTCTGAGCAAACAAAAATGTATAAAAAATCAAAATGAATAGGAAAAAAACTAGTGCAGTATTTCTGTTTCATCACAATTCTTTATCAAAATCAATAAATTTAAAGCTTTAATAGATCTTAAAATCTGTGCTAAATACTTTTATTATGTTTTTAAATGGGAACTTAAATACTTACTTGAATAGATTTTTTTGATGTGATTTTTCTGTGTACTTTTACTTAAGTAACAAAGTAGAGTACTCCTTACACCAGTGGCTGAGAGGCTGTCTGGCCTGGATAACACCCACATTATGGATTGTGAGGACTATATGTAATATGCAGCCTACATTTAGCTGGATGGCACCGCTTTATAGATTGACTTTGTGTATTAAGTAGGGCAAATATGTAGGTGAGACTGTGAAATAGTCTGTGTTTTGTGATGTCACTCTATTGATTTTGAAAGTGACACAATGTTCTGTAATGAGAACAATGGACGACTGGTGACCATCTGGTTTGAGGGAATACGCTTACCAACTACAACCTACTACACCTGATTTTTATTTTTTTATAATTTAGTACAATTTTACACATAGACGGTATAAAATTCTGGTGTCATGTAAATCCTTTTTAACTCTTCATACTGTAAGCAGTGATGACTAGATTTATTTCGATAAGGCTCAGTACTTTTTGGAAAACTACATTTAATTTTCAACACAAACTAATATTAACTATGTGGTCTACTAGTTGTGATAAACATAATATGACTGGTTGCCCTGTTTAAGTAGTTTTTTTAGTATAGTATTTTTACAGTATTTCTGTTTTTATAGTATTTTTAGTAACATTTCTTATACAAATGAGTATCTAGTTTTAACACTAGTTTTGGTATCAATTATTAAATCTGATTTTCGGTACTTCTGACAATTCTAACTAGTGACAATTTTGTCTGTTCCAGCATCAGAAAAGCAAATGGTTTTATCAATTTAATTCCATGTATAGGAATATCATTTTTATTTAAACCCTTATTTAGTATTTTGTAAAAGATTTTGTATTTTTTTTTAATTTTTGGGTGATTTAAAGGCCCTATATTACACAAAATTGAGCTTTAAGACATCAAAAATATACCTAGAGCTGTGCATTGAGTCGCCCACACATGTTTGACTAACTCTTTATTATTAGTCTGTCTACCTCTCCAGTTCATAATGCTCTGTTCCACCTTGTGATGTCATTCAAATCAACAGTTTCCTTTTACCTTTTGTTTAGTAGAGATTGGCCAAGGTTAAAATTACCAAAATGATTCTAGTGAAGGTGTATTTAATTTAAAAACACAGTGAAACTCTTCTTCTCAGAGTATGTTTTTGATGAGGAAAAAAATGATACTATAGATCAGAAAAGCTGCATAATATGGGCCCTTTTTGGAGCTGTGAGTTCACTGCTGTGCTCTTCTCAATATACACAGTTTTGAGACTTTTTGGGTTACAAAAACACGCACATGTAAAGGAATTTGAAGCCTCAGCAGGTGGTTCTGTGAAAAGTAGGTTACCACAGAAGAGTACAGATTTCACATGAAAGAGTAGTAGGGGAAGATGACACTGGCTCTGCACTTTAACTACGTTACACTATGCGGTTGATTGCAGAGTTAACTTCATGATATTTGTGGTAGATTATGAAACAATGGAGTGTCTATCTCTACATGTCGGTATTTATATGTGCGGTATCTGTTCTGCTTTTACTACCAAATTTTTTCAACTGCACATTTAGCGCAGTGATAAAGTAGGTCCACATTAACATAGTTTGGTTAGACCTGGTTCACTTAGACAAAATTACCACAAGGGAAATTATTATTACACATCACAATATAATATAATAACAAAGAGCAACAATATAAATTATGATAATAAATTCAAAAGAAGTAGAAAAAAATTGCAAGAGACTGGGGTTAAATATAATAAATGCATCTCTGCTGTATACAAGAGCGTGGGTCACTGGAGATCCGTTCAGATGGTGTTAATTCATACATTCAAACAACTGCTGCTGTGTGAATGACAGAAGTCCATTCACTTGGCACTAAATGTCAGTGAACACAAATGGTCGGTCGCATAGGCTTTTCATTTCCGCACAGAAATTGCATAAGATTAGCTCTGAAAACATCCTCTGTGCTTCTGGGCAAGGCGGATCAGCCAGGCCCCTTCCAAAAGAACTTGCACAGAAGCGAGCGTCATACTTTTACTTTTATTTTCACAAAGACACTTAAGCACACAACACATCTGATAGTCTTATCTGTGTATTATAAGACGCTCTTTAAAGCTCCCACTGAAATATAATGTATCTGGATTGTATTCGATCCCATTGTATTATCCCAAAGAACTAAATATATTTTTAAAATTCTTAAGGCTTAAATCAAACAAAGAAAAAATGTATGGGCTTCAAATTTTCAAAAAGTTAAGTTCACATTATCTGTACAATCTTTTATTTATTAAGTTTATTTTCTGGTATTGTCAACTCAAACAGCTGAGACTGAAACAAAACACAACTCCATGTTTTTCTTTCTAACATGGCTTAAATTTTGAGTACTATAGGACCTTTAACTTGAGTGCAGTGTAACATATATAGGCTACTATTCATCAATACTAACAGTATTCATCATTATAATCAAATATGTTTGGTCAGATTGTGTGTTTTCTTGTGTTTCTCAGCTGGCAGTGTTCATTTACTACGCCGTGTGGAAGCCCCAGAAGCAGTGGATCACTCTGGACGAAGGCATCTGGACGAGCCCCCTGACGTACAAGCCCGAGCTCAGGGAGGAGGCGTGGCGCTTCATCTCCTACATGTTTGTCCACGCGGGGTAAGAGCGGTCAGGGAATAACTGACTCATCAAAACCCAGTGGAAAAAACAGATAAGGAGCAGTCACTGGTCAGGACTATAGACTGTAGAAGGAAGTGAACTTATGGAGTGCAGCATCAGCCTTGGCATTCAGCTCCAGTCAAATGAAGCTTATGGGGCTAGCAGTTATAGGAGTGAAGCTGGAGTTTGTTATTAGGAATAGGAATTTATTTACAGACAAAATAGCAGTTTGGCTGTGTCCATTTATACATCCAGGCTCTGGTCAGGACTAAATCCCTCAACAACACACAGTAAGCGAGGTCTGGAGGTCTGGAGGTCTGACTCACGTGTGGAGTCATATGCTTTACTTGGTACAGGCCAATTGTCCTGGTGTTTGTGGATTACTTCAAGGGGTAATACTTGTAACAAAGGATTTTTAAATAGAAATATTCAAGAATTCTAGACTAGAGAACTGCCCTAGTAGTACTTGTTTCTGGGGGAATATAGATATAGATATAGATATACAGTAGATATAGATATAGATATACAGTAGATATAGATATAGATATACAATAGATATACAATAGATATACAATAGATATACAGTAGATATAGATATAGATATACAATAGATATACAATAGATATACAGTAGATATAGATATAGATATTGATATAGATATAGATATACAGTAGATATAGATATAGATATAATGGTGTAAAATATAAGTGCAAAAATACTAAATGTTGATATGAAATTTTGATAGTAGAGGAACACACAGAAATATATTTCAGAGTAAATTTTGTTAAAGTTTACAGAAATAATATTTCACTTTGTCTACTCTTATTATATGCATAAGGTTAAAACATCCCAGATACTAAAGAACTAGCATAAAATGACATACTATAACTATATGCTTATTACTCACTATATTTATACTCAAAGTAAAAA
Source organism: Scartelaos histophorus (assembly GCA_000787155.1). Taxonomy (NCBI): domain Eukaryota; kingdom Metazoa; phylum Chordata; class Actinopteri; order Gobiiformes; family Gobiidae; genus Scartelaos; species Scartelaos histophorus. The sequence continues at coordinate 74,259 of KN493619.1, read as the reverse complement.
TAAAAATACATAAATAGAACAAATTGGGACCTTTCCTAATAGTTTAAACATGGTCTTACTACTTATTACTATTCTGACTTCTGCTGGTTGTACACTCAAATATCAAAAAAAGTGTATAAATGATTGTGGAGTAGAAATGCATGTTGGGTATTGAGCCATTTCCTATGTATTGAGTTTGACGTTCTAATATTGTGAAAACATTAACTTCCTGGTCTATGGAGAGTGACTTATGTATGTTACAGGAAAAGATGATCATTTGTTTTTAGGCAAAGTAGGAAATAAAAGTTTTTTTGTCTATTTTGTTTAGGCATTGGGTAGAATGTCTAGTGTCATTTAGGCAAAGTGTGGCCCATAGGTTTTGTTGTTGATTTTATTTTATTCAAGGCAGATTTAGCTTTTTCTTTTGTTTGTTGGCAGTGTCTCTTTTTCACACTTCTATGCTGAAAACTGACATTAGCAAAACAGCTTACACAGAATCCCAAACAGAGTTACAGTTTTCCTCAACAAAAATTTACCCCAGCAAAATGCAAAAGTTTTACATTTAAAACGGGTCAATTGTCCCAAAAGCAAGTTTGAGACTTTGGTCTGTAATAATGAATCAAACAATCAAACAAAACCAAGCTTCAGAAAATGTGCCAGAACGATTTAAAGAAAAAAAAAATACAGTATCCTTATCAAGATACTTCAAAGAAATCCTGAGATATTCATATTTGTCAATATACCCCTAATGGCAAGACCCTCTCCTCAAGCCTAAATGCATCCATAGTACTAACAAACCTTTGTCCAATAAGTTTATATGTATAAAAACATGAAAAGTGAGTGATTCAATGCGTCAAATTAAATGATAGGCTCTTGCTCTTCAAGGATCCAGGAAAGTAGACTAGAAAAAGAGATCTGACTTACTATGATTTACAATAAAACGTCTTTATTTAGGTGAATAGTTTCAACCCTACTTCAGGGCAAATATGGTTTATTTGGTCTAGTTTGGTCTCCATGAAAATAGTACTATATGTATTGTGTAGTAAAATATGTATTATATTTGTATTATGTATTATATTCTTATATATTGTTTCTATTGTGGAGGGTCTGTCAAATTCTTTTCTCCATGGAGACGTTCTTGCTTTGTCTGAAATGTTTCACAGTGTGGTATTAAACCTTTCTATTGTCATGGAGACCAAACTAGACCAAGTTACAGGTCAGATCTGGGGAGAGGCGCGTTTTTGAGCCATAAACCAACTGAATAAATGTGAAGTAGAGCTGTTTAATGTCATACTGTGGAACATTCCAGGCAGTGACAATGACGTATCCATAGAAACAAGGAGTTGACTTATCCTCAGCCAAACCAACCTTTAATAACAGTTTACTTTGACCATGATATTCTCTACTTTAGCTTTAGAGAGAATATTGATCATTTCCTATTTGCTGGTAACATATGTATTTGTAGCTGTTGTGAAGTTTCCAAGGTGCAACTATGATAATACCTGTTCTCAAGCATTTGTTTAACTTGTTTTTTTTTTAATGAGCTGAATAAATCGAGCTATAGTTGAAGTTAAAGCTGTATATTTCCCTCAGAGTGGAGCACATTGTGGGAAACCTGTTAATGCAGCTGTTACTGGGCATCCCTCTGGAGCTGGTTCACAAAGGCTTTGAGGTGGGGATGGTTTACCTCGCCGGGGTCCTGGCAGGTGAGGACTCATTTGTATAAACCTACTGATACTTTGCAGCTGTTGTCCCTGGGAGTGTGACGCTAGCTGTAGGCTCTGCTCTGTCTAAAGAAACTAGACCAAGTTACAGGTCAGATCTGGGGAGAGGCGCGTTTTTGAGCCATAAACCAACTGAATAAATGTGAAGTAGAGCTGTTTAATGTCATACTGTGGAACATTCCAGGCAGTGACAATGACGTATCCATAGAAACAAGGAGTTGACTTATCCTCAGCCAAACCAACCTTTAATAACAGTTTACTTTGACCATGATATTCTCTACTTTAGCTTTAGAGAGAATATTGATCATTTCCTATTTGCTGGTAACATATGTATTTGTAGCTGTTGTGAAGTTTCCAAGGTGCAACTATGATAATACCTGTTCTCAAGCATTTGTTTAACTTGTTTTTTTTTTAATGAGCTGAATAAATCGAGCTATAGTTGAAGTTAAAGCTGTATATTTCCCTCAGAGTGGAGCACATTGTGGGAAACCTGTTAATGCAGCTGTTACTGGGCATCCCTCTGGAGCTGGTTCACAAAGGCTTTGAGGTGGGGATGGTTTACCTCGCCGGGGTCCTGGCAGGTGAGGACTCATTTGTATAAACCTACTGATACTTTGCAGCTGTTGTCCCTGGGAGTGTGACGCTAGCTGTAGGCTCTGCTCTGTCTAAAGCTGTATTACTCATTTTACTTTATAATGAGCTTTGTTTAACACCATCTAACCAGAAAAAAGCTGGTTTAGCGGGAAATCCAGGTGACAGGTGAGATGATTTGTGCTGTTAAACAAGTCTCTCACACATACACTGTCACAAGCTAGTTAGCATTAGTTTTTTTCACAGTTTTGTTGAAAAACACCAACAGGACCATGATCACAGGCTCCTCAAAATGTGCTGTTTAAATCCATTTGGTATTTTTTCTAGAGTTTTCAGATGACTTTCAACTTTTTTGGTAGTTATTGCTAATGTCTTTAATTGTGCCCCCCTAGTAACTGATAAACATTTCACTGTAGAAATACATAGAAATGCATAGAAATACATAGAAATACATAGAAATGCATAGAAATACATAGAAATACATAGAAATACACCCCCAGCGCAATGTCACTACAAAGTTTCCATAGTGAAAGATCAGATTAACTGTTCAAAGATTCACATCACGTCACTACATCTACCCTTTGTGTGGTTGTTTGCGCCCAGGTTCTTTGGCCAGCTCCATATTTGACCCTCTCAGTGCCTTGGTGGGGGCCTCTGGGGGAGTTTATGCTCTAATCGGAGGCTATTTCATGAACGCAGTGGTGGTAAGTTTGCGTTGTGGGAAAGTTATAGATTTCTTTTCGCTTCGTCCTTCAACATGTTTTCTTTTTCTATGATGTTATTGAACAGAATTTCCGAGAGATGCTTCCGTTGCTCGGTGTGTTTCGTATCCTTGCTATAGTAATCATTGGTGAGTCTTTTTTGGATTCTTTGATTCTCATTGCATAATGTTAAAGGGTGTATTTTATGCTGATCTATTTCTGATCTATGTTGTAATTGTTGTTTCCACATCAAAAACATATTTGGAGTTGTGTTTTGTTTAATTCACTCATGTTTAACGCATAAAACCTGCATATTTGGGCTGAGGTCTTCTCTCAAATAGAAAACACTGTTCCACCTCGTGCTGTTATGTGGTAATACAGGAAGTGCTCCCCTGTGTTTTTAAACCCCAAACACCTTCACTAGAATCATTTGGACGGTTTGGAGATGCAGCCAAACTAATAATAAAAGGTTACTCAAATGTGAGAATAAAACTAAACACAACTCCAGGTGTGTTTTTGAGGAGGTTAATTTTGAGTAATATAAGCCCTTTTAAATTATGATGAATTGTCTTCGCAGTGGGCACAGATTTTGGATTTGCATTCTACAGAAGATTTTTCAGTGATGAGCAAGGACTGAGGGTGAGCTTTTTTTTTCCTTCTCAGTGACCAAATTATTATCAGAGATGGCACCTGCTGAGATATATGTGGTTTTGAGAAACTATTTTGGTCAATATTTTTATTTAGGTTCAGTAATACAGACTATGCTGTACACTCAAGGCTTTACATGCTTTCAGTGCAACACGCCTCTGTGGTTTTACTTCACATTAGAATCATCCTCCCTTTTTAGATTTGTTTGTCTTCTTGGGGGTTGAATACAGACAGAATACAAACCATCTCCCTTTCTGCTTATTTCGGTAGTAAACTAGTACTTCAGGTTTCGAGCTGAGGTCACGTGTCACTGTGGTCAATTAAACTATCTAATCTCTCTGAGGCTGCAGGCTAATGTTTAACCAAATGTGACTCCTCCTCCTCCTCTCCTCAGGTCTCCTTTGTGGCCCATTTTGGAGGGATAGTAGCTGGCATGACCATCGGCTATGTCTTCTTCAGTGATTATAATGAGAAACTGCTCAAAGACCCTCGATTTTGGATCTGTATAGTGGGGTTTGTGGTTTTCCTGATCTTTGCGGTGCTCTTCAACATCTTCCTGTCCCCAGCACCATAGAAATACTGACAAATACTATAACTGTATCAAGTGCAGAATACTTTAAGTCTTCATCACACACTCAGGTATATTATATTTCCACAAAAAACATGTCACCTCCATAGAGGAGGCGCAGACATATCTGTACCACTCTTAAACATATTTCAAGACTGAATTGGTGCCTCCTGCTGTTCATGTGTAGTATTACACATATATTGCAGTGTGTATGTACAGAGCAATTTCATAAATCAATGCGTGTTTTATATGTCTCATTTTTGTATGCTATTAGTCAGTGTTGTTAAGATTTAGTTTGACTTTTTTACTGTAATTTTTAGCATTTAAATATTGCACATTGACTGTAATGTGAAAATAAAAACATGTTTTAAATATTGTATGATTGCTCTCACAGTGTACTTCTTAAACACATAAACACATAAAGTTATTTGTGATATAGGGCAAGGTTCAGAAACTCTGGTATTCTCATTAGCTGGACTGTTCACTTCCTGATTTTGGTTAACCATCATCTTATGCTTGATGACAGGTTTTGTTTCAGTCGCTTCCTGTAAACAGAACCTCACATACAGAAAACCACCTGGTAAAACATGTAACCTTAGCTACTACTACTGTGCACAAATATAAACTACACACACCAATTAGGTAAAACTTGGATTAAAAACAAAGTGGAGTTTTCTTGAGACGTGTTCAGGGTTTGCAAGTAACTTTTGAATACACTAAATTATTTGACCACTAAAATAGCAATACATGTTCCCTATTAAAACAACAGCAGGCGGCGCCACAAGGCCAAGTTACAGGTCAGATCTGTGGAGAGGGGACCACACTCACAAGAATGCATGTTTGTCAATATATTGTTGAACAGTAGACGTGGCTGTAATTGAATAAATAAATGTAACATGTTTAATGCTCTACAGTGGAGCATTCTGCACCTCCACTGACAAATGGACATAGCGGAAACAAGGAAAAAAACATAGTACGTCACATGCTAATAAAAATAGATCAGTCTCAATATTTGTTTGTATAATCAGTCTGCTTTCGATTTGGCTCCTCCTAATACCAGCTGCTTTTACTGTATGTGGAATGTTGCCTCGCTCCCTAATCAATCGATATACACTGGTCAATACTCAATTACGATACATTCTCAGTCTTAACTTATTTTACAGAAGATTTTTAAATATTTTGCATCAAAGTAAGTATAGCGTTGCATTTTTTTTTTTTTTTTCGTTATTAAACGTGTACCCAAGACATTTCATACTCTTTCAAAATACCTTTTTACAAACACTATTTCACAAATTGACAAATCATAACAGGATCACGCACTTCAATACCGGTTTATCTTGGCACATCACCTTTATTATACTTGCTAATAGTCCTTTTTTTTTTTTTTTAAATTAGCATAAATAATGTCAAATGTTAATTACTCATTTAAACTCAGTCAAGTATGAAATTAGACAGGATGAGCCATTGATCGTTTCCCTATAACAATTATTGACTTCACTTTGCCTATGTGTATCACTGACTAGAAATTCCAGTGTTTTTCTATTGTTTCTTTTGTTAGTTTAAATATTTAGTCAGTAATTATGGCTAAAATGTATATAAAGAACACACAACATATTTCAAAAAGTATGTGAAAATGTTTTATACTATGTAAAATGGATGTAACATAAAAGGAAATGTAAATTGAATTACTTTAAAGCTGCACTGCGTAATGGAGGATCTGTCATGCTCATCTCCATGGAAATATTATTGCTTTGTCTAGAAAGTTCTATAGACTTTTGATCACAGGGGATTCAGATCTATGGAGAGGTGCTCCTATTCACAGGATTGATTATATTTTTGAGAAATAGAAACAAGTGTAATAAATAAATGTGAGATGGAAATGTTTAATACCCTGGAAGTAGTAGGGCAACTCTAAATAAAACATGCAAAATCTAAATAATAATAATACACAAATAAAATCAATGCCATGTATCTATGCAGCTGTGTTCTGAATGCAGAGCTATAGGACAGTATTGACTTTCCTCGGGCACAGCACAGTTGGCATCCTTTCCCTCGACGGATCAGTTGGTGCTGCTTATTTGGAGGCAGTAGGGAGCAGTGGGGGTTGGCAAAGTTTAGGTGACGAATGCAGAGGGCGCTAACGATTTTTCTAACTTTTTGGTGAGCTCGTCCGGACTGCATGACCCGGGGAGATTTAAGTCATCATCGGCAGTCCATCCATGCTGCTGCTGCAAGGTAAAAGTCCTAATTTATTCAATGACTTTACTTTTTAGAACATTTGTGTTTGAATTTTGGCAGTTTGGATAGTGCACTGTATGTGTGAGGCACTGGCTTTAAGTTTACATGCAAAAAAACATCTGATTATCTGATTTCTGGGGCTTTAAAATTAATGACGTTGTGGTACATTATGCAACTTTTCTGGTGGAGGTCTGCTACCTGCTTTTCTTTATGAAGATATTATTGCCTTGTCTGGGATGTTTGACCGAATAGCATTAAACCTTTCTATCATCATGGAGACCAAACCAGACCAAATTACAGGTCAGATCTGTGGAGAGGCGACCCTACTCACAAATAGCAATAGCAATAAAACAAGATATAATAAAGCACATGTAAGGTAGATCTGTTTGCCACAAAACAGAACAATTGAAGCAGAGCAATGAGATATCTAAAGAAACAAGAACATGATGGACCATAAAACGAAAAGTTACATAGTGCACTTTTAAATTACACGCAAACTGCAAAAATTTGATGTGTACTATGGTCAGAAAAAAATAAGTTATTTTGATTTTTTTTTTATAAATTATTTTGCTCTTTCCATATCATTTTTAAAGTCTTATAACTTAAAATCGTATTAAAATATATTGAGTGTACATGTAACTGCAGCCAATGCTGCTTCTTTGCTCAGATGATGCTGTTATTTGGCGTATATTGATACTCTGCAGTGACATCACTCTTGGGGTGCCTCTATTGGATTAATGATCAGCAGTTACCATGGTGACACATTGCACATGTTAGCAAACACTGACAAAACACTGAAAAGAAAAAAATACAAAATGGATTTAAACAACAGATTTTCAGAAGCCTGTGATCGATGAAAGCATTTATGGTCCTGTATTTTTACCAAAAAGACTAAGAGTATCGTATCGTATAAAAAGTATCAAATTGATCATTAAATCTACATCTGCCTCCTGTACCTTTCAGTCATAATGGCAGAGTGAAGATGGGAGACTGGAACATCCTAGGGGGGATTTTGGAGGAGGTGCATATCCATTCCACAATGGTGGGAAAGATCTGGCTCACCATCCTCTTCCTCTTCCGTATGCTCGTCCTGGGGGTAGCAGCAGAGGACGTGTGGAACGACGAGCAGACGGACTTTATATGTAACACTGAACAGCCTGGGTGCAGAAACGTGTGCTATGACCTGGCCTTTCCCATCTCACTCATCCGATACTGGGTTCTGCAGGTCATTTTTGTATCTTCGCCCTCACTGGTTTACATGGGCCATGCTCTATACAGGCTTCGAGCGCTGGAGAAGGAGCGGCAGAAGAAGAAGGCTCTGCTGAAGAGAGAGCTGGAGTTGGTAGATGTGGAGTCTGTGGAGACGAGGAAGAGGATTGAGAGAGAGATGAAGCAGGTGGACCAGAGTAGGCTGAACAAAGCTCCTCTGAGGGGCTCTCTGCTGCGCACATATGTGACCCACATCGTCACACGCTCTGTGGTGGAGGTGCTCTTCATGACAGGACAGTATCTCCTCTATGGTTTCCACCTCCACCCCCTGTTTAAATGTGAGAGGAGTCCCTGTCCCAATGCAGTGGACTGCTATGTCTCCAGACCTACTGAGAAAAGTGTCTTCATGGTCTTCATGCAGTGCATTGCAGCGATTTCACTTTCACTAAATCTTCTTGAGATCATGCATTTAGGTTACAAAAAGATCAAGAGGGTGATTTTAGACTTCTACCCAAGGTTCAGAGACAGCACAGATGAACTTGAGGACTATTTTTCGAGCAAAGGTAAAAAGGAATCAGTTATACAAATGTACACCAGCTCAGCTAGAAAGGCAACTATAGCTTCAGCTCCAAGTGACTACAACCTCCTGGAGAGGGTCCACGGCACCATCATGTATCCCAGCCTCATGAAATCATCAGGTTTCCTACCTCTACAACAGGAAGATGGCTCTAAATGTTCTGCCCACAGCCCCCACCAGTGTGAGTGTACTGCCACTGCAGATGAGCCCTGCTCTGCATGCCACGATTTCCTGGTGACTCCAAAGCAGGAGGCAGAGGACTCCCTACAGGTAATACATCATGTAAAGGACAATGAGAGCAGTGAGACAAGCCCTGAAGCTGCTAAACTCGCAGAGAAGAAAGTGGCTCACTCTTCCTCCTTCCCCACACTGCCAGTGAGCGCTGTGCGGAGGTCAGTCCGAGCGCATAGTTCTTTTAAATTCTCCACAGTGTTGGAGGGCAGAAGCTCAGACACAGACTCATACAGTGGAGCCAAGGCCAGTAGCCTGCACACATCTCCTCAGATACATGCAACACAACTGAAGGCCCATAGTCCACATTCTACCTCTGAGTCTCAGGACAACTCCAGCTCTGGCTCCAGGTACCACCCCAGACCTCCCTCCTCCAGCTGCAAGGTCTCCATGGCAAGTACTTCAAGCAGCAGACGGGCACCAGATCTGCAGATCTAAAGACAGCATCTACAAAACCTTGGTTTATTTTCAGGGTTGTTATTAAGCCGGGCCAAGTTTAAAAATTTGTACATTGTATGTATTTTTCCCTAATAAAAATGTATTTGATATGATGAGGCTGCTGACTGAGCTACAGTCGTCTTAATTGGATGTTTTTCCAAATCATATGGTATGAATGATCAGGTGTATTTAACATATGAAATCCACTCAGTGAGAAAAATATGTTTTGAAAATAATTCCACTCAGTGTTTTCTTTTATTTTTCAAAAATATCAATATTGACAGAAAACCATCACATGGTGACTGTCACAACAAATTTAAATCATCAATCAAGAATGTTATTTTAGTAAACTTCAAAACAAAGTGCCAAGACTTATAAAGCGCAAAGGTTCTTCAAGTATGTGGACAGTACAAAATAACTTATATGGCCATATACAGAATAAATTAGAGTAAAATACACTTAACACAATCGGCTCAATTCACATTTACCAGAAGACCTTTGTAAACATGGGGTGTAGTTTCCGACACTGAGCATGAGATAAACCAGCAGCAGCAGCAGTCTTCGCAACCTGACAAAGCTTTCCATGGGGGACTCGACTCTAATCATTATTTTAATAGATCCATGCTCTAATTGCATCAATATCACTTACAGGCAGCTGCTTGGAACTGTTCATCTTCTGAACATAACGGAAAGCTACAGTGACAAGTTTTTTCATGAAGTTAGACAAATTATAATACACAAATTAATGGGCAATTTAGAAGAAAATGGATGGAAAACAGGTGAAGAAAACTACCCCCTCATCGCTAACTGAGCCCAAAGGAAGTCGTCATCTACATGTTTCCAAAGGTCTTGCGGGTTTGCGATGTCAGCATGAATAGAGCCGATCGTGGGCAGAATTAAAAATGTGTGAAAAGGGCTCATGCACCATTTTCATGCTCAGGTTCGTAGCGGTGTAGCTGTAAAAACAGAACAGCAAGATTTTAATTGTCATTCATCACACAAGGTGAATGCACAAATACACAGATACTCATGAGCAGGACATGCAGTACCTTTGCCCTGAGCTGCTTGTTCTCCTCAGTGAGTTGAGCGCACTTCTGTCTCAGGTCTGCCACCTCCTGCTCCAGAGACTGTGTATCAGAGGAGTGTCCGACAGCGCCCAGGTGCTGCTTGACAAATCTGGGATCACCTTCATTAAAGAAACAAATCTCTCTAGTATGACTAAGTTTAACTAAAGTCAGTCAAGGGAATTCTCTTAATAAAACTTCAGCACGTAGAGAAGGATACTCCAGAGCATTTGTAGGCTTCTCTTGTTGTTCATACAGATTTACCAAAACTGCAAACAGCAAATAAAAATAAACGTGGCACTGATTGGAGGAAAAATAACAAGAAAGAGAGAAATAAACGTGGTCTTTGTTTACCACTGGTGAGACTGTCGATCACTCCGCCTTTCTCCAAATATCTGCGGAACTGCTCTCTTTTGTTGTCTGGTGCCTGTAATAGAAATAATTTAGCATTATTGATCGATTAATGCTTGTAAACCAAACCTAACATGTTTACAATCACAATCGCAGGTATTTAGATTAACTGCAAGAGTAACTGCAATAGCAAAAAGCAAACAAATATATAGTTACCTGAACACAGTTTTAGCATACCAGTAGTTCAGTTTTAATCTTACCTTTAAATGTCATTCAAAAAGCAATACAAGACGTACTTACTCTGTGATAATTTGCCATATCGATAATAATTACAAGTGTTTTCTTCAATGTTAGAGTTAACTAATTAAATGTAACGCTTTCAGTTCAGCGCAAAGTTTCGTTTTTCACGAGGTCTACGGTTTGTTCTGTGACCGTCAGTAAAAAAATGTATTAACCTCCGCTCAAATCGATTTAGGATATTTGAGACAGCACAAATCAATCTATAAAAAGAGAAAAAAGAAAGCGACAAAATGTGTAAATCGACAGTAACTATTATTATTTTTTTAATCGTGTATCGTGTTTTTTAAAAATATTTTTGGCACGTATTATACAGTTACAAACGCTCATGAACGCGTCATTTGAATCAGCTTTAGTCTGCCCTCTAGTGGTATCATAGTGTATCGTTGAAGTTGCTTTATTCGCTTCAGTAAAACTAAATATATTTTTAAATAAATGTTTTTGCGTGCTAGAGTACAGTTGTGATATGGTATATCGCTTGCTAACGGGGACACACGACTTTACAAACCAAAATAGAGAGTAATAATCGGGTAATAGGTCACAAAACAAGTCTGTGCACTAGTCAGGTGACAGCGGTCAGCCTCAGAAGAGTGACAGGTTCTTTCAGCCAATTAGCTTTCAGTTTGTAATCTCATCAGCCAATCGGGATTAATGGGCGGGTGTTAAAAGCTTTTATTTCCTACGGGAGAGGAAATCCTTAGAAAATGTGTGCGATCATACCCCGTGTCTCCAAGTAGCCGACAATATTCACCAACAGTTTTATTATCCCTAAATCGGAGCGGTGCAAACCTATTTCTAAACCATAGGCAGGAGCGCGGGGTCCGAAGAGCGAGGGGGGGACCAGGGGTAGCCGCGGTCGCTGGGTCAAAATGTCGATTCAGTAC